>LUCH01001884.1:46914-77304 GCA_013368495.1 Paragonimus heterotremus
GCAAGTGACACGCGCACACAGGCAGCAGCATCAACCATCCAGGACAGGCTTGACAGCCACAACCCAAGACATTCGGTACATTCACATAGAGATAATACTGCACAGACAAACCAATCACATATAGAGAATCAGACCAGGCAAAAAAGGAAAATAACAAACCGAACGGAAACACAACAAACTAACACCATACACAACGAACACCTCACAACGGACGCATGTGCCTTTTGTCTGGCTGCTCCCCTTTGGCCAATCTGACAGGGTTGAACCTGTAACGACCGAGGTCGCAATAAGCACAGCCCTCCGGATCAAAACAGCACACAAGCTTGACCACCACGCCAAGGTAGCAGAAGAAGACGGCCCAGAATGCATCTAGTGGCACTCCACACCTCACTGACGAATTTCGATGCACTGCCTCCTTTCAGGATAAGCTGTTCGAGGGAACATCTTGTCTTACTAACCGCTTGAACCCGGATCTATCTGGTCTAGATTGAATCGATGACCCTAGGCTGACGGAGGATTCACTGAACGAGTTGTATTACAGTATTGTTGTAAACCCTTCGAAAGAATACGCTGTTTCGTCCACGATGTAATGGCGCGCTTAATAGAAATCGGATTCTTCTCGTAATAATTAACACGAAAAATGTTGGTCCTGAAAATAACACGGCTGTCCATGTTAATTGCTTCCAAGACAAACCAAAAGACAGATGCAAGAAGCAACTTTGCTCCGCTCCAACAACTTGTGTCACAAGGAGAAAATTACAAAGTATTTATACGGTGCATAGCGACCTACAGGCTTTCGCGAATCAGAGAATTCAAAGGACAGTTACCGAAAATAATAGTTAAGTTCACTTATCTCCCAATGAACATAGCGGAATAAAGGCCGAATAGGTGAAATAGTAGCGAGGGTTACCCCTCGGCTGTTCACGACATTTCCGCTCATTCTGCTTGGATAAAATCGTTTTCTTGAAGAAGGAGGCGGTTTTGGACGGAAATAATGGACTCCCTAACAAGTCTCTCTACTATGGACGGTCGTTGTGAGGTAACACTCCAAACCCTTCGACAGAAGTTCGCAGCAGTCTTCCAAGATGGTCTCAATGGTCAGAGTTTCTTTCTGCCTGAGGCCCGATGCGAGACCTGTTTTCTCTATGTGGCACGGACCATCATCGACCAGGAATTAAATCGCCTACAACAAGCCTGAACCGTGCAGTCTGGCAAACTGCTGAACGTTGTCATTGTTGTAAAGAACCTAAACGGGAGGGTACGAAGTTATGCTGACTTCTCCATCGGTCTTAAGGCTGCGTCGAATAAACATTAGTATTCACTTCCTGCGCCAAAAGATTTGTACGCCAGGTGTGCGCTGTTTTCCCAAGTTGAACTTGGTGGATACTTGTTTGAAAGTTAAAGTCGCATCATGCTCCAGATCGTTACTCACTGTGGATTGTTCCACCACACGCGTTTACTATTTGGCGTTAAGACTGCGCCTGCGGTCCTCCAACATATAATTCACACGCTGCAGACTGGCGTCCGAGGTGCAGCTGTTTATCTGGACGATATCATAGTGACTGGCGCCCATGGAGCGTTTCGACCAGGTACTCAGCCGGAACAAAGAGTATGGATTCTACACACGGCGAGAGAAATGCCTATCTTTTATACGTTCATACAAATACCTCGAGTTCATCACCCCGGCTGACAATATTCAGTCAATTATCCAGAAGCCCTCACCAATCGATATACCAGCTCTTCGTTCTTTTTTGGGTCTGGCTAGCCATCACAGCGCATTCCTTCTTGACATGTATCGCGTCCGCGCATCCGCGGAGCGGTCGCTGGCCAAGGATACGTCTTGAGACTAAAACCTCGAATGTCAGTATGGGTTTGCATAAGCTGAAGATAATGCTCACCTCCAGAAACTGCTGATAGTGTAATCCCATCCTCTAGATAGTAGTCGCATCGGATGCCTCCAACTGCGGAATGGAGACTGTGATATCTCATCTTTTCCGATGATTCTTGAAAAGCAATCGCTTATGCCACCTGCTGCTTCATATCAGCAGGTGTGAACTACCGCTATGTTGAGAAGGAAGCTCTTTCAATCATCGGTACCGTGAAGAAATTCCACAAGATGTTCTTTGATTGTCATTTCGCTTTGTTCACCGATCACAAGACACTGCTTGCAATCTTTGGGTCGAAGAAAGGGATTTCTGTCTACACGGGGATCGGCTTCAACCATGGGTCACAACACTGCTGAACGATGAATTTCAAGTCTAGTATACCTCCACCACGGAAATTGGGCAATGGAGTGCACTCTCCCATTTGACTGAATCACAAATGTTATATCCAGAAATATCGGTAACAGCAGCTTTATCGATCGACTCAGAAGTGAACCAGATATTATCTGAGTCCATTCGTGCACTTCCAGTTATTTCGGAGATGGTCCGTACGGTAAAACGATGTGACACAACACTCCAGGCCGTTCTTCAGTATCTGCGCACTCGATGGCCACAATCAGGACTTTCAGGCTACCTGGAATAGTATGCCCGGAGACATTCCTCGCAATCTGCTCTTTTTCAAAAGAAAAGAATGTGTAATATCGATAGAACTGTGGATCAAAGTGACTAATCAACTTCTCACTTGAAATAAAAAAGATGAGGGCATTAGCACGTAGGACTGATATGTTGGTGTTACAACAGTGCGCTGGCTTCTAGGGCACTTCCGAAGACTATTACAATCTTGACCCAGCTCTGGCCATGGCCCTGTCCAGTGCCATGGTCCAGAATTCATTTGAATTCCGCGGAACCACTTTATGAACAGGACCTCCTCATGGTTATGGATGCCTTCAGCAGATAGGCGGAGATCACCTTGATGCAGATGACCATCACAGACGTTACTATCTCTCAGCTTCAGAAGATCCACAACAGATTCGGATGCCCGGAAACGTTCGTGAGTGATATTCGCCGATTTCTACGAACAAAACTGTATAACTCACATCCGTTCGTCATTCGTCCATCAGCAGTGTACCGACCATTCTGAGAGTTCTGTGGGCGCATTCAAGAGCGCTCTTCAGGAAACTCAGTGGAAGGGAACTACCACGGAAGAGTTGGAGACGTTACTGACGCATTACCGCGCGACATCGAATCCACAAACGTGAAGTGGAGTGTCTCCAGCCGAAGACAACATCGTTCAAAAGATTCGATCACCCTCAGCCACCGACGATCACATCAAGAACCAGAAACAGAACCTTAGAAGAACAGTTCAACAGACGACACAAGTCAATCTTCGTATTAATGGACGGCAATGGCACGCGATTAGGGAACCATTAAGTCAAGTGGACCATTGATCGATTTCGGGATAAGCTTGGAACGTCATCCACGAAGTGCAAGTGAGAGACGAGGTCTAGGTACGGCACGCCAGTCAGCTCTAACTCACGGATATCTCGGGCCGTACGCAAAAGGGTGTCTTAACGCTGGATTTCCTCTTTGAATCCCGTGGTCTGCAACAGTCGGAACCTACCATATCGTCCAGCGTTATCGAGGATTCCCTTCCATATTATCTGCAGCCTAGAAGCAGGACAAGTCCAACACAGTGAACATCTGTCCATATCAATCCTCCGACTCCGATCCTAAGACCAACATACTCAAAGGGGAAGTGTTAGTGCAGAGTAAACCTAACCTTAAGAACGCACTCTGAAGTCAGACTTGACGTATCCCATGCCGTTCGTGAGATACAAACTTCCTGTTTATTGAAATATTTGTCCCAGGTTTCAAATAGCACTGAAGGTCACAATTTTGTGCAACAATAGTCTTGTCATGTCGAAGGTTCGGATGAGTACATGTGTTATTGGTGAACTGCTATCTCTTTCGTCTTATGTCGCAGCATCGCAATCCGTGGGCCGTACAAAATCAGTCAGGGTTTACATTACTCGATCGGGACGTTCGTTTGAAGTGTTGGTGCTTTAAGATACAATAATAAACACCTGGATATTGAATGTTTCGGTGTAGACATGGTTGACTTTGTTAGTTCCCTTGGCTTCTGTTTTCCTTTTACTTCATAGTTGTATGGCAGTTAGGCATAAATGAGAACTACCGATATATTGCTCATTAATGAGGATGACACTGAATTTGGGTCATCGTGTCACCAGGAATCTCACTCCCGATGGCGATTAGATGTGGTGTCGCCAAGTTCATTACGAGACTGCAGGATTTCAGAACAGCTCTTGACACGTTTCGTTCCGTGCTATGCAGTAGTTCCTGGTTGACTGAAGCCATTTACTAAGTTTAGCGAATACCGACGTTTATTTGTTCTCATGGCCGTTGTTGTCTGATCGACGGTACAACAATAATCTATATGCAGTTGCTCACTAACCCTCAACCGAAATACATTGCGGGCGGATTTCCTAGAAATGCGCAGTTTCTTCGTGCATCGCTCAACTGAATTCTGCCGTCTTTTCAGTTGTTTTATGGGGATCTACTTGTTGACGTCAATTTTTACAACCCCAATGCATTCCAGATACTCAACAATCAGTTGCAGCTTCTGATTAACTTCTGTAATCTATTTCCCGTATCAAATCTTTGTGGTTGGCTTTGTAAAGGTTTTGCTCAAGGAGTTCGGCGTGTTCTTCCGTAGACCTCTGTTTTAATCCTGTAGATAGCCCACAGATCTCTCGAATTTCGTCGTGTTGGTATCCTAAAGCTGTATGTTCTCGTCTGTGATATGTTGCTGAGGTTTTGCAGTGCTCGTACCAAGTATCCGGTTAGACCGCCTACTCTAATTATGCAAACCTTTATGATAGTCTTTGATTCATCATTGTTTTCAAAACTGAAAAATTGACCAAATGTCGTGTTCCAGGTCCATGGCTTTTTGGTTTCGCAGGTTTCACATACATTTCGAATGCTACCTGCTGGCGGGTGATATTTTGATCTTTCCAGGTTAGGTAAATTTTCATTCACTGGGCATAGTGATGATCAGTCAACCTGATAATCGAAAAGGTGTTGTCCCTGATCGTTGGGTGTGATGCATAACAGTTGGGCAAAAAGTGGATTCCAGAGTTCGGGGAGTTGTTGGATGTAATCCTTCCCTCATATTTTTGGACCGGTTATTCTTAGTGCTATCTGTCCAACTTAAATGAGGATTATCCCTTTAATTGGGAAAACCCTCTATTTAATTGTCATCTTTACAAAGTCATTATTATTCATCATTCTTCGAGTGATTATTGTTTTTTTCTTATTAAATATATGCTTTCATTTACCGTTAGGAATTGGTATTACGTGAACACTTACACATTTGACTATAGTTTTTGTGTTCAAGTTGACTTTTCGATCATCCCCTTTAGGAAGAAAGAATATGACTTGAGCTTCACTCGTATAAGTTAATCAGTAGTACGCATCCTGGTTATCCAAAATTTGGACTCCAGTCTGCGTGCTTGTGAATTGCCCATGTTGGCCACTGAGCCGTCAACCACACATTGGGCATTACCGAACTACCCTGTCCGAATGGTCAGTTATGTTCGCCTGTGAATACTACTCATGTTGTCCGATCACCTCGACAGATATTGCAGTAGCTATTCTGCTAGCCCTTATCTGTTTCGGATTGAATAGAAGTCCATCTTCGATGACCTCTCCTCACGTGTACCATCAATCTGCAGGTTTGTAACAGTTTTTCCGACTTGTTTCTTAGTTGTGGTTCTTGTATTATCTATCACCATTGCTATTATTTATAAAGTTAACTCAGTACTGCATAATTTTTATTTCATCTCTATACGCTATGTGCTACGTAAGGAGTCCCAATTTTTCCTCTTCTTCAGGCCTTCGGTATCTCAAACGGCTTTTTGTTACCTCTGGAACCCAGCGGACTTGTCGGTCATTCCAAAGAGATCAATCCATCAACCTCCCAGTATTCAACTAACATACTGTCACTTTTACAATCAGACGCATTCTCTGAGCCTGTTGGGCATAACTGTCCATCTGCCAAGTGGCGTTGGGCCACTCTGATCTACACAATCCGTCATTTGCGACAAGTCGTAGCCTGTGAACAACGAAATGAGATTACCTATCAATGCGCCGCTATTTGTTTCGGGCCTGTTTTGTTCAGTGATTCAGTGCACGTTGACAAACTAAACGGGGTAAGAGGTTGCTGAGTTTTTAGTTCATCAGTTCTCTGTCTTAGCTTGGTTGCATTTTCACGAGTCTCACTATCTCTTAGTAATTCGTTTGAGTGTCCCAGTGGTTGGTAGTATTCGTGTTAGAGTCATCTGCATCGTTCGGTAGCATGCTCCGCATCAATTTACTCACGAAACCCTTTCCCCGTTATAAACCTCAGATAATAAAATCAAATAATGCAAAATTCCATCTACGAATGTGCGACTACGCATACTCCTAACCATAAATACCTTCCGCGTAGTCTGGTCACCCGTTATTTTGACCATAATGGCCATGCACTACAGTGACTTCTACGAAAATTCTAAAAGTGAGGATATGCAGAAAGACTACAGGAAAACGGAACTAATTTGAAACGTTTGATTATGATCAAACCCTTCACCGTGATTCACCACCATGTAAGCCAGCATTTGCAGGTGATGATGTGGGTGATCACCTAGCAAGTTCAACATGGTGATTTCACTCAGCTGAGCATTAGAGGTCTCAATGAACCACGACCACTTTTGTAGTTTTCTCCAACTGTCGAGAATTCCAAATCGTGTCGTAAGCGGGTAGCTGGTTTGTAGTGCACGTATCCCAAGCACCTCAAATTGCATGTCTTGTGTTGTGGAAGCTAAGCTTTGCTTATACATACATGACAATTTGCTAAATGCTAGCCGACCGATTGATGATCACTGCTTCTGTTACTGTCTCTTTTTTTCGATACCTCCGCCACATCATATAACTGTGCACTTTCGTTTGCCGCATCGGCCTTCAGTCCTAACAACCGACACGGTCTGACCTATGTCTGTTGTATTTATACGGTTTTCTAACAGCTGTAATCCCAAACGTAGTAATTGAAATGCAACCGATCCGTCGCTGTGCAAAACGTCTTATGCAAAACGTTTGACTGGAAGACACCACTGTCTCATGAGTTTAATGTAGCCAAGTCTCAGTTGACTGCGAGGGTTCACGCTTTTTGGAGCCGTCATTGTTTTACCGTACTTTTCAGATACATCATGAATATTCATAGAACATTAGTGCCTCATTTGCTTTCAATCATATAGTAGTTCGTGGCACTTCTTGACTTTTTCTAGATTGCCGTGTTTTAGAACATACTCGGACACATTAATCGTTTATTATTACAGATCTCACTGGCATTAAACCTACTGTTACTCATTGCAGATTGACCCACCGTTAGCCCTGCAGATCACTCTCCAAGAGACTTCCATAGCCATATAGCTTTTTGCTCGGTGACCGTTTGGATCACAGCACTGGTGTGACTCAAGTAAATTAGCTATTAGCGCCGGTTGAAAATAGTTCCTGCTCAATTTTCAGTCTAGTGTTTTAACAAGTAGTCGTTCGGCATCCGAAAAGCTGATACACTCAAAAACAACGTTATTGTGTGAGTTTTGGTGACCACTTCAGAATGAACGACAGTGGTTCACCCGATATCTCCTGACGTTATGGTTAATCTGTGCTAGCTTTTGTTACACAGGGCCTTCTCTGTGTTTTGTTGCTATCTCCATATGTGGATTCTGCAAGGTGCACAAAAGTGTAACAGTCATCATCATCATCATCCATCCATCATTTTCTTAACGAAATACTAATCTGCGACTAATCTACTACACTGTGAATTCATCATTGTGCAATATCTCGTTTGATCATCAGTTGACTAATCCTAGTTTCTGGTGATAGACTTTGTTCCGTTACTTCCGAGATTCACCAATGAATTCACACTTTTGGCGAGCATAGTTTTCTAGGTTTCTACTTGGTTAATTCTTGGGAATTTCTGTCTAACCTAACCGAATATTTGGTTGATGTTCGCATTGGATTGTTTCCCAGGTTTTGGAGAACCTGTTAAAACACTGGCCTTGGTTAGTCGAGGGCTTGCCAACCATGGAAGATGCTCGCAGTATCTCTTCTCCGAGGTTGTATAAGCAGACTGCCGATTCTATGCTGGCCGATGCGATCAATTATTTGAAGAAGCTTGAAAGCCCTGACCTCTCTCTATTTTCCGCAGGGCCAGTATCAAATGGTACTGATCCATCCAACGATTTCCTCCCGGTTCATTCGCAGTCATCTTTGATCACATCTTCTGTTACGGATTCTAGAGGTAAGCTGTCAGTTTGTTTTGCGGTGCCAAGCTTCTGATTAGCATGGACGGTTTTCCACCATATAGACAATGGGAGACAACCATCTCTTAATAAAGGCGTTTTTGTTGCAACACGTAAGAAGAACGATTTTGGAAATGTAAACCAATAATTCAGTTAGCTCTGACTCTAGGCTACATATCATACAGAACGCCTAGTGACTGCACTGTTTCTATGTGGATAAACTGCTTTAGTAGTTTTTCAATAACGGGTTCGAATATCACCGGTGCTTTGTGTGAGGACGTATGTGTCCCTGATGTAAAACAGCATGAGTACTCGGGTATGTTCCAATGCGTCTTCTACGAGGTGATCGGTAATAAGTACAGTATACTGGGTGTGTTAACTCAGATGGCAATCCTTTCGCCGGATTCAGAAAATTTCGCATCTTGTTGGTGTGCTCATTACGTTCCATCTCCTGCCACTGTTTGACATTTCATCAAATCGATGTTACAAGCCCTGTGATTGGTTATTTCACGCACACACACGATTGGCGGTATCCGTTTCGAATTAGCCTGTTGCATTAACCGGAGACAAAGGATGCCTGTGCATAACACTTGTCACAGGCGGTTTGCGCTGCGTCGTTTTTAGTTCCACTCACACTGCGTATCCACTGGGGACCTAAAGGAAATAAGACCAAGAGGCGTGTGACTGAGCTCTTTCTGTCCAACCGATTAATGCTTGTCAGCTAATGGGCAGGTTAGTACGAAAGTGAAACTTTTACCTCTCGGAAAATCGGTAGAGAGATCCAAATGGTAAGATCTTAGCTGAGAAGAAAAATACCGGATGTTCAGGCCAAGAAATGTGTCAGCATAAAAGTACGTATTGTTACACTCTATACATTTTTTCATACTGGTTTCTCTTCTAGACAAAGGATTTTGTGTGCAAAAACTTCGTTTTTGGGTGATAGAATTTCATCGCATTTTCAGGTTTCAAAAGTGGTTTATGATTGGTCTAGTGGGGTCGTATTTGGCAGTCTTTTGATTTTGACTGGACGTATTGGCTACTGTGATGGGGTACTGTCCGAGAGAACACTTGAGTTGTCAAAGCCGTTATGGGATCCAGCTGAGTTATAGTGTGTGATCCATATGGGACAGAGAGCACGAACCAATTGACGTCGTCAATCACCCTGTGACCTACAACACTGATGCATTCAAGTAGGTTCGTAAACATGTTTTACCACTCCAAAACCAGTAATGGTTGACAGATGCAAATACAGCCGCATCAGTCCCGATACGCGCATGTGCATTATTTGAGCTTTCGGAAGAGACGATGATTGATGCATGGTAGTTCGCCTAAATGGAATCAATTGCAATACAGCCTATAAGTGGCTGCATGCCGATTGTATCAGTTACGAGGCACAATCCTGAAGAAGACAAGGAAGTAAAATTTCAAATGAATTGGGATTCGACATTATACTGGTGTGGATCTCCACGGAATCGAAGGGGACTCGCAATTTTGAAAATGTGTACGAAAACGTAGTTTGAGAAGTAAGTCCTGATGACTACTGTCAGTCGATATTTGAATATGCAGCTCATCACTGTGGAGAAGCTGTGTCAAATTCCGGCCAATGTAAACACTAATGAGGACTGAGTGGCGCGACGGTGTTTTGTTTATCGATTGTTGGTGTGTTATGGGAATTCCAAGACTGTTTGCTGGGTTGATAGGACCAGCTGCAACTTGTTTTGCACAAAGTCGATGGGACGTTCTATGAAGGGAACGAAAGCATGTGTTTCTTTCATCAACAGCAGGTGCGGAAACTTACATTCGATTGAAAGAACGACGGAAAGCTCTATTGCGACCCATATCGTGCGAAGTGGTGTCTACAACAGTAATGACTGGAAACAAGGGTTTCGTGCTATGCGGGTTAAACTGAAGATGGGCGCAGCCATGTCAACTATAGTGGTCATCTGTGATAGTGCGTTTTGTCATACTCATTTGGAAAGCATCTTTTACGAAGATGCTTATCGGGGAGAACAATTATCACGATTAGCACTGTAGTCGCCCGCGCTATATCCTATTCAGAACGTCTGGAACGTCTGAAAGCGAGAGTGAAACAGAAGCTGCGGGTCCACTGTGATGCGCTGACAAGTGATTATCCTAATTAAGTACTGAGGCAGCAGGAATGGCGTATACATATTCAGGAGCAGCTAGTCCATACTACTATATAGGAGGTCACGAGAAAACAGTATGCCCGTTCGGTCCGCCACATTAAACAGTTCTGTGTGCAGCGATGGAAGACGCATGGGAATACTGGCCGTAAGGATCAAATACATCTGTGAGTAACGAAATCCCTGTTCAGGACTAACACCTTACAGTTGACTTTTTTATTCCTGTACAAAAGTGATTTGGGTGGAATTTTCTAGCTGGTCTTGTCGTCACCTCATCAAGGAGTGGGTATTTGAATAATCCGGAGTAGATGTGCAAAACTGTGAAAAACATGTTTCTTGACAACGTGCAGCATGTTCCGATCTTGTTCAAAGTTCTAATGGATGGAGGTACTAATCACCGTTGGCTATGTGGTAGTCGTGTTGGATGGGCGTAGCCGAATAGTATGTTTCGTTTGTACACCACCATGCACATTACGGCTAATCACAGTGTATCCGGGAAATTAGTGGAATGCGCGGAATAAGTTTGGAGTTTCTGATATTCTTGTCATATATTGATTAGTTTTAAGTTTGGATTGCTCTTTTATGGAGAATCACGTATGAACACAAACGCGTAAGCTTGATATCAAGCCCACGTATGTGTATTGAGTTCGTGCTTCAACAGGTGGGGGTATGCGCATCTGCCCCGATAGGTTGGGTATGGTTTATTATGGGGTAATTTCTGCATTCGCCTTTCGGACACACGCAATTCCAGTGCATCCTTCAATTGACGAGTATCTACTAATGTGTTAGAAATATAACGAACGAGTGTCCTGTTCTATGTAGATGAGATCTGCTAACTGTGTAGTATGAAGTGGGATGCCCCATGAACGTGTTGACAACTGTTTGGTATCCTTTCGGATGCCGGAATGCGTGAATTTGTCGTTAGTCGTATTAACTCGCATGATACCAATTATGAATGTCTTGATTGTATATTCCTTTTGTCGTTAGTCTTCCTGTACTCGTTAGGTGCAAACATTCTTCCGGACCGGGCTTGCTATAATTGCATGAGACTTGACAATTCTTTTTCTGTGTGCTTTCTTCTCTGTGCTGCATAAAACTTTAAACCACTTCAGTTGACTACCGAGTTACGACATTACTGGGGCCAACGACTGTGCGTCACTGCTTGAATTACCTTTTTCGGCAACTGACAATTTGTACTATTTTGTTGGTTCACATAGTATCTTACACCTCCAGAGGGGGCAAATCTAACACATCGGTAAGATATTTTACTTCCTAGCATCTTATAGTGTATTGAAAAAGTCTGAAGAAAGGAATTATAGAAGGCTACAGTGCCCCAGGTTTTTTCAGAGAAAGAATGATTCATCAAGTTATGGTTTTTCTAGACACGTTATTCAAGACGTCCGAAAGCAGCTCTAACCTACGCTGCACGCGGTCCATGGGCAGATCTTTTGCAGATTGCTACCCACTTAGGAGAGTTCTGAAGAGTTATCAACAGTGTCTCCATTGATGCGAATTCGTGGTGCATGCAAAGCACCTCCATCCGGAGAAGGTTGAATGAAATAATGTAGTTTACCCGCGTTGATATTCAAACCAAGTCTGGATGCCGTGGCCAGTGGCTTAAATTCCTCTTTGCTGTGAGCAAATGGCGCACTATTATCCGCGAATGAAAGCATGTGCTTTGTCGAAGTAACTAGTTGGATTGGGCACCGAAACGCCAACCATATATCAGCCGGCCATCCTTGCCGTATTCAACCTCAGCACTGTCCTCCGAGTTCTGAAACGTAACTGGTAACATTGCTGTCATGTCTAAACTAAAGTAGGTTTGGAGCTAGGATACAACCCTGCCTCACCCGAGTGGTAATTTTAAGATCATTAAAAGTCTATTACACGATTGTACCTTCGCCTTCATAACCACCTACAACGTCTTAATTAAATTGACTAACAAATCTGGACATCTAAACTTACCATACATCGTCCACAGGTCCTCACGAAATTGAAGCCTTGATGAAATTCACAAAGAATGCATACAAGGGCTGGTTGCATTCCTGGCACTTTTCCTGGAACTTTCGATCCGCGAACACCGTATCGGCCCTACTGCGTCCCATTCGGATTTCAGGTTGCTTTCCGAGACCATTGACATTCAAACTTCTGCATTGTGTCGGTTCAGTAGAATTCTTGTTAGAACCCTTATAGCGCAGCTGTCGGTGCGTTGCTAGCTACTCCTACCTGTAAACATTGGTACGATCAGGACATCCTCGAAGTCTTGATGGACTAATTCCTGGTTCCAGATGGAGTGAACCGACTGGAGCGAAGCGCGTTCCAGAATTGGGTCACGATTCTTCAGAATTTCCCTGGCAATCCATTTTCGCCTGCGACCTTTCAATTTTGTAGTTGTACAACTGTTCCCCGCACTTCTGTTGATTCTGAGGCGAGAGCAAGTAAAACCTGGACATTATTACGGCTGGTTATTCACGGTCTTCTAATCAACGATAATAGGACGGTTTAGGGGGCTACCAAAGTGATTGCTCCCGACTTCCATGATGTCCTGTGGCTGGGTACACGAAAAGCCAAAGTCCCAGTCAATCAGTGCTTTAGTAGACTGGATAGGTGGGCCAAAAATCGGTTCCATTGAATTCTAGAACTGCTTTTATTGTGAGCGGTCAGTGTAGTCCTGCATCATTATATCTTAGTTTTCCTACCATTCGTTTTTGGATCTCTTCGGTGAACCCTCAGGAACGTTGCTGTTTTGGTTTCATTATCCTGGTCCATTGTGGAAGTGGAAAACGCTGTATTTTTTTCTCTCGTATCAGGTTGGAGATAGCCGCATTGTTATTGTCGTTTCGGGGAGCGGAATAGCAACCGCATCGATGACTGCTGCGATGATCTGTTCCTTGTGGAGTTGCCACATAGCCACGGGGGTAGTGGACACGGAAGAGTCTTTCAGACGAACGGCAACTGCATGTTGAAAAGTAGCCTTCATCTTTGTATTCTACAACCACGTAACGTTCAATTTCTTCCGTTGCTCGGGTGATCTGTAATAAGCAGACTTGCTGACATGAATAGACAATTATGTGCTGACCAGCAAACTCAGTATTACGCGAGTACCATCCGTTTTACCTTACATTAGTACAACGGGGTAGGCGGTAGGATTTGCGCTTCTGCTGTTCACCCGTTTATTGTCATCATCGATAGCAGCACATTTTTCGGTAACGTCAATGCTTGTTTGCTACAAATCCATGGTAAAATTTGGCGCTATTCGTTTGTGAATGCATCACTTACGAACCTCTTCTTAGTTAAGTGATTGCAGTGCAATATTGTGGGGGCTTGACTTTGAAAAAATGTAAACACGTTAGCTGTTCACAATGGGCACTGTTTCTCTCAGTCTTCAGAGTGGCGCTGAATGGGTTGGCCAGAGTAGATTAGGTTATAACAATGTTTTGAATTACACTCCAACCGAAAGTAACACAACGTTGCGAGCAAGTTGTAATACTCTACGTTTCAACCACCTCGAGTGTAATCGAAATCACACCAACGTAGCTTATTACAAATTGCTGGTAACGTTGTGTTATTCCTAACCGACTTACCAATAACATGCTACACACGACGCCAAGACTGTTTGACTTCATTCGTACTAAATTTGGTAGGGATATCTCACACTCCAACCGTTTTGGTCTGGTACGTCCAAACAAGAAAGATGCCGGTTTTAGGTCGATGAGCATCTGGAAACCTTATTAACCCATTATTTTTACTGTGTTTATTCGATCGACTCGGTTCATCCAATGACCGTTAGGCGATGGAATCTATATCAGCCCACTGACTGAAAAAAAGGAAGGAAACTAATCGTATACTGTTGGTTTGAACGTGATTATTGATAAACATTTACGTTTTGGTCCTACTTCCTGTGTCAGCTGGTCTTTGTTTGCTTGCCGTCATGTAATTTTGTGTACTATCAATCGGTGAACCCAGAACATCTTTTGGGCCACATATTTCTCGTGTTAACGATAGTGGTCAGGTAGCGGTTCGGTCACGGGTTATTGTTACTCGGACCTTCTCCTTCGATATATTTTTTAAGTGCCGTCTGCATGAATAGGGATTTCGTGACCACTCAATTGTTTGAGCAGTAATAGTTTATGGTGCGGTGACCTGCCACTATTCTGGCAATTTGCTCTACATGGAATGATTATCAATATTCCGAATTTTGTAGCGCAGATGTCTTAGTCGTTTCGGCACGAAACTAGTCGGCATTATTAGTGCATATAGGTTGATTTAATTTGATGATACGCTTTAATAGAATGGTCTTTTGACCTCAAGTCTGATCATCCATTTACCACTAGCTTTTAAATGGATCGGCTGTCTTTTTCAACCCTTACTAATATTGGTTACCTATAGTCAACTGCTGATTTTCAGTTTGATATGTTCGTGCTGATTGGTTCTGATTCTGATTTCGTCAAGTCTTGTGTGTCTTTATCTTGCTGGTTTGAAATTGGCAGAATATCAAGAACTCCCTTGTATGCTTAGTTTTTGCCCGTCATCAACTTTCTTTGGTTTTCATATTGAGTGTGTTTCCTTTGTCCTTGCAGACGTATATCACTGAAAGTGGGTCTTGACCCTGACAACTAGTTAGCGTTGATTCACTTGAGTAACTGTCTCTCTTACGGTACTTCCGGCGTTTCTTTTCGCCGTTAATGCGTTTGATTTTGTACCTTACGTTCCTTTTGTCAACTGTTTTGATTTCTTTTCGTTTTGGTAAAAAACTGCGTTAGGTAGCGGCTGGTTTTCTATTAAATTGGTGTCATGTTATCGCAGGAGTCTTGCGATTTTTAGCTCATTTATTTATACTAAAGTTTTTCCGTCAATTTTGTGACGACTGTTTTTCAAACTTTATCTGAAGTTCATTAGTATGTACAAATGACTCCCAAACTTGTTCAGCTTAACGTCATCTAAATTTCTTGAACTTGACGCTTTTGCCTCTTCGTTTCTCCATACACCAGTTTATCAATCAACGTGCGTTTTGTGGACTACCGTCAGAACCGTGACAACGAAGCCCGTTAATATAATCAAATAGAGTATTGTGTTCATGTTCTAAAGTCAGTGAAATGAGTTTAGTGTAACCATCTCGGACGTTCAAAATCAGGCTAATGCTGACTGAGAATGAATCTTAAATCGTCACATTTAGATGAGTAAAGTACTTCTCTCCCATCTTCCTCCTATCCAACCCTTTATTATCGCCTCCTTATGTTCTCACATTGTCTCCTGGAGGACGTTATTGCTCACTATATGATTCACTGATATAAACAATTTTGCATAATATAAAGGTGAATTGTGAGCGTACTTGCGTTTGTAGGCATTATCACATACTTTATTTCCTCGTTTGCTTAATCCTAGCGAATTTCTTCCCACTCTGTAGATGTGCATAATGCTGTTCGATCACTGATGTTACGGGCACTTGAAGCAACAAAAAAACCACTTTCTGCCATAGACGTCGCTTACAGGTAAGGTTCGTTATGATTTGTGTTTTGGTTTTCACTCCGGTTCAGATTCCGTTGTCCTCATTCCCTACCTGCTGGTTTCGCCAACTTATCGATGATAATGGTCATAACTATTTTTACCAGTCAAAGCAGTAGATGCCCTATGGTAATCACGACAGAAAGTGCAAAACACACTATCGCTAGAACTGCACATGACTGTGTTAGCGGTATGACAAGGAGTACTTTTTTATTTAATTTTATAAATGGGACTTTTTTTCACTGGTGTGTAGTAGGGGATTTTGGTTTTTTCATATAAATTGAATATCACCCATAGTTGATCGCAGCTGTGGCATTCCCATAGACTTTCCAGTCGACCCTTTTCGAAAGGAAGCACTAGACTCGAGTTTCGCTTTCATTCGGGCTCGTCAGTAGTGCATATCCATGCCACTGCTGGGACTAGAATTTCGGCCACGCTTTCATGAGGCAACCGTGTTTACCACTGCGCCATTGACCTCACATTAGGCACGACCGAATTATCATCTGTGAACGCTCAACCACTTTCGCTTGAGTACTGATCAGGTTGCCCGATCGTCTCGATAGGAGACACAGTTACTGTCTGTTAACTCCAATCGATAGCCCCGGGATTAGAATTTCCTAGACAGGCCGAAATCTCCGATCTCATTAAACCTGCTCGGCAAAATTTTAGATTACTGATGAGTAGTCGGGGATTTGGTTACTTTCAAGTTGAACATCGCCCACAATTGATCGCAGCTTTCACATTCCCGTAGACTTTCCAGTTGGCCCCTTTCGAAAAGGAGCACTAGACTCGAGTTTCGCTCTCATTAGAGCTCGTCAGTAGTGCGTATCCTTGCTACTGCCACGCTCAACAATTTATTTGATTCCAACTAGTACTTCTTTTCCAAACGGGCTGACTGAAAAGTCTATGGGAATGCGACAGCTGCGATCAATTATGAGTGATGTTCAGTTAATATGAGAAACGTTTTTTATTGTTGAGTTGCTGCTAACCGTCGATGAGCGTGATGACTACCAACTTAAATAAGTTCACGGGCGTTATCAGTGTTTAGAATGAAGGTTGTGCCTATCTGTCTTGATCGCCGAATGAGATTAGATCGTTGGAAAGGGATTGCTTACACAAAAGTATGTGTATGGACACTTTCACAGTTTGAAGTTTAGTATATAATGTTTTGCCTTGCATAGTTAGTAACTTGTGGTAAGTTGCACAGGGTTCTAAGTTAAACACTTGAGGCTTGTTTTGTAGCCCTTTAATCAATATCGTAGAAACCTGATGGATTTTGTGCCGTGCTCAGGATGCATCATTCGTGTCACTTCGGTTTAACTCATTGATACGATCGGTGGGATAACCAGATTGAAAAACGTTTCCACCATCTTCCAACTATTTTACACACTGACAGAATTCCTAATCGTAACCGTTTTGCTATTCGATTACATCTACTTTTCGACCCACACCAACCGTCATGGTATGTTGTTGAATAATGGTTTCAGTAACCTTTTGGTTTCATCCTATGCGCCATATTGCTGACTTATCGTGAGGCGTTTTCGGTACACTGTAGATTGGTTCTCGTTATTTGTTCAGAATATGTATCGTTAGATTTGAAGTAACTCGTGTTCATATCTACAATTGTGAATCGTCGTCTACTTTGTTTGCTGCTTGACTATCTTAACGAATGAATACCTAGACACCAAGTTCAGTCGAATGTGAGTGTCAGAACCAGATTGAATTTGAGTTTCTACGTGAAATTCTTCATCTCTTATGGTTTGGATGTTATATTTATGAAATCCGCTTACCATATTTAACGGTTTATTTTAGCGCTACTGTCTATCTGTTCATTTAATACTCGCTTTATAAATGATTATTCATTCTTAGACTGTCGCACTACCTCTCTCCATATTAATTCACCGCGTTTTGTGTAAGTTCCTCATAGCGCGTTACTTGAACCATAACGTGGGTTTGAGCACTGTCGCGTGTTTTTCCTTGCAGTACTGTTCAGCATTGCACGTGTTCACTCCCTTGTTTGTCTAATTAATGTGTTCTCTGCATTTTATCGGCCTTCAACTCTCATTGTGCTGTTTCGATCCTCATCCTCTACTACTTCTGCGCGGTCTCATTCGCTGATATTTTTCTGGTTTTTGCGGGTTTATCCTCCTCTCATTTGGATCTTCGATTTGTATTGCACATTTTGCTCAGTAAGCTGACACGAATAAGCATTTCCGTGTTCGTGGTCCTCTGGGTGTTAATCTTTCTATCCAGATATCCATGAGTACCTCACTGAAAAGTAACCGTTCGCGTTTTTTTTAACATCAGCGATATATTTCTTGTACACTACCTTATCTGCCTCATTTTGTGCACCAAGTTGGAGTTTATGTAAAGCTTTAGTTTCTCATCTCGGAGTTTGCTGTTAGCCCCTACCATTTGGTCCTAGCCTACCAGAGTGAATTTCCGTGTATATATGTTAATAACGGATACGAAGTAAATATACACAACCATGAGAGATGTTATATATATATATATATATATATATATATATATATATAATGACGCTTTTCGTTGGCGGTTGTCAAGTTTATCGATACGGATGGGTCGTCTTATATTCTAATCTCGTTTATCTGATACGTAAAATTTGCGTAACGATTGTTGTCTGAGGATAATAATAAACATACTGAGACAGGTTTGTTACTTCGGAGAACGTCACATGATTCGCGTCTCATTGTTTTAACTAAATTCCTTAACGGTGTTAGTTTTTTCTGTTACTTTTCAATCAAAATTTTTCATTTCCTCTACCATTTTGTTTTGTGTTTCACAGAGTAAGTAGCGACTAATAAGGACTCAGTAACGTGAATGTTTTCATTATTCAGGCGATTGGTTTGTGAAGTAAGTACAGGAACAGTAAGTGCGGGGCAGTGAAATCTGTACAGAATCTTTCTTGCTGATTACGTCTTTCACATATGCTCGGTTGTTCGTAAAGTGTAGGCATCTTTTTGTTGAACGTTTGAGTATAAGCATCTGTTTAGTAAATAGATTACTTCTCCATCCTTTCTTTTCCCGTTTTTCCTAGTATAGTTTACTTTTTCCTTTTTGGTTGTTTGGCATTCGAGCGGCAGCGGTAGTCGTTGATGTGTTACCTTTGATATTGTTGATAATTGTCCGTGGTGATCTGTCTTGCATAACTACAGTTTACATATTGCCATCGCGGGGTTTAGATGCTGGAGATTAGATTTTTAACTATCTTAGCCCAAGTTGCTCAAAAATGTACAGTATGAAACGCAACAATGTTCATTCATATAAAGAGACTTTAATTTGCTGTCATCGAAAGCTGAAGAAACCTGGCGTCTACATCTCGTTAACTTCTTGTCAAAACATGATTCCTAGTTTAACGCCTTTTTTCCATGCTCCCTCCTTTTTACTTTATAAATGCACTTGATATGCAAAACGATTAGTTTGTTGCGCTGCATTTTTGCACTCCTGTGATTCGGCTCGCACTAACTAATTTAGAATCACTTTCAAATTTTTAGTGCCAAATCGTCCGTGTTATACTATTTGTTTTCATCTTCTCTGGCAGTAGACAAAACCCAGTAACGCGTATCCAATCTGCTGTCTCACCGAATACATCCAAGTCAAAACTGAACCACACGCTTACTTGGTCCAATCGGCGACGTTTGACCATGGAACCACCTAGTCCTCGTATATATCCTGGTGGCACTGTGGAGAGCCTGTCCACTAGGATGGGTCATTCGGGCAGCAAATCCGTTAAAGAAGCAAGTTTCAGTTATGCTCCAGTTGAATCACTGTCGCGTAAACAAGCTCCACATTTTGCTCCGGTACATATCGAAGGCTTAATTCGTCGACCTGTTATGCCCAATAGAACACTCGTTTCCGAACAGGATTCCATCGCACCTATGTCGAAAAGTTCATCCTATAAGCTGTAGATACTACTATCTCATAAACCTCAGGAGCTAGTTTCACGTCAGTCCCACTTGTTTTTCGCTCATCTGGTTACCACCCCTATTAGATTTCCGCTCTTGGGCTTTCTGATTAATATCTATATACACATGATCCGTCAAACAACGCACCCTGTCACTGCTTGTCGCGTACCAAACCACTTGTAAACCCAGTCACATTAATCTTTTGCCCGATCCCAGCGTTCGTTTTTTCGTTTCAATATATTTTTCGCTGCGATGGCAGTTCGCACTGGCTTAACAGAGCGTCACTCATGAAAACTGTTTTGAACCACAGTGTTCATTTTTCTTTACTACTCTAATGCTACTTCCCCAATTATTATCATCATTATCTGTGTACACTTCCCCTCTGTGGATTTTTTGTTTTCTCATTTGCATTGACTTATTTTTGTAATAAGCTTTTGTACCCACTCTACCTTCTAACATTTATATCCGGACTATCGGCAGATTATTTTCTGCCTGGATGACGATATTTTGATTCGGAGGGCGAACAATAAACAGAGTTTCGCTTACTGTTCGTGCCACTGAATTCTGGGTTGTATCATCCAGCTTGGGTTTTGCGATTAGCGGTGACCGTTGTGCTACGTTAGTTTCTGCCAGAACCTCTTTGAACTTATTTTATGTAACGTCACTAGTAGTGACCACACTCCGTCTCAAAGGAAGATTGTGTGATGAACGCATGCGACCTATCAGACCCCACCTAAGCCGTGATGATTACATTTTGATAATCGAACTCAACCAAGTATACCATACCAAAGCATCCGTCAACGAAACTGACTGCGAATAGACTGCGGCTTCGACTAGTTGAACTGCTTGCCCTCACCCAAGTTGGACCTACCAGCGCAACGCATTCCACTTTGTCGACTGTATTCGACGTCAACGTAACAGTACCTTACAGATCTTGTTTATTATTGTTCCCCTACTAAAATGCAGCAAATTTTCACTGTAACTGAGACCTACATCGCTCGACATGTTGATATTCCTGAGTGCTATAAAAATACGGTCCATCGGCAGGTTAATAGACGAGTTCCTTGTGGGTATGATAGGGAAAACCGGAAACTGAATATCTCCTACGCACTAACAAACGACACACCTGGGGTCGTGGACGAACGCCTGGTTTCACAGTTTTATGTTGTGAATTATTTGGGCTTACAGATTTGTTCGTGAATTTTAGGACGGTCGCCACTTTAGATAACACTAAAGCACAACGTTCTTGTGTAACACTTCAAGTTAACAGATGATACGTTTTGGTATTTAGTCAACTAAGATCTCTTGTGATATCTAAGCATGAAACACTGAATGTATGCACTTCGTCACCTTGCGAGCACTAAGTTGATTGTTAAAAACCATGTGGAAGCCACTGAACATGTTTCTCCACGAGCGTCATGCAGTCAAAATTGTAACACCATCCTTAGTTCATTCAACCTTTATATCTGCGAAATGTGCTTTCGCCGAGGAAATGTTCGGAATTTCGGTCTGAACTTTGCAGACAAGTCGATAAATCCGCTTCACCTGTTATGCCCAGAGTATGTTATGCGCCAGCAAAATGTGCTCAAAGCCTTTCAATTCACTTAATTCTGAGTGAGAGACCCGAGTAAATGCTCCCATTGATAATTGGTTAACGGGTATTTTGTCCATCTTGCACTGATTCGTTTGTTTTGTGGTTATATTGCGACTCAAGATTCTATGTTGTAACGTGATGGTTAGAACAGTCCTCCGAATCTGTGCACGAATAAGTCATCGCACCTAGTCCGTATGTGTCATCTTATGGTTTAGACATTTCAATGTTCTATCCACATTTTGATATTCCAGTGAGGAATTAGTGGATTTTTAATATTGGTTGTAACTGTGTCAAATGGGGCATTCCAAATTTGAATCCTGGTTACGATGTTGACCTTGATATTTAAATTTTGCTGTTCCGCCCCTTGCTGGCATCAAGTGAAAATAGCGAGACTACAAAAGGATAGATAGTTCTGATGAAGTAGACGAATGCACGAGTCTTCTGTCACGCACGGGTCGATTTCCAGGCTTGATGCTGTTCGAATTTGAAACATGTGACGAATTTCTGATAGCTTATTGAAGAGAACGAAATGAGAAACACCATCTGCGCGATTTGTTCTACGGTAAATTTCGCAGAATACTTACAGAAGCCCACAGCAAACTGAAACACCCTCACGGGCCATCCGAACCGAATGGTTCTGCACGACTATCATGAGGATAAAGAAGTGGATATTCCCTGTTGGCGACTTTCCTCTCAGAAAAACGACGACGTGCGTCCGCCGAACCACCCTCACAGACACTTCCGATCGCAACCATAAAGCCCGAAATTTCAACCGCTCTGTAGGCTTCTTTCTGAAACCCCGAATTCCACAACCGGTTTAGTCTTTCCTCGGATTTACGAAGCGGAGATGGGTGCTCAAACCGGCAACCCCTGAACCACTAGACCACATTTTCGGCTCCAAGTACACAAGATGTAACCGGAATTGAAATAACCAATCAGCGTATTGCTATGACTGGCTGTACGTGTGGTTACGCCAACGCGTGGTGATTCAGTCGATACGACTGTCCTCGAGGTACTGAAAAGCCGAAGATGCGTCGCTCAAGTTTAATTGGTTGTTTTTATGACATGATAGATTCCCGTCTTCAGCACGATCGCCTCGTAGAAGATGTGATGATGAAACAAGCTGTCTGATCTAGAGACGTGTAGGTTAGTGTAACTCAAAGTGGCTCTGAGTGAAACACGGTGACAAGATCGTCGCAGTACGAATGTAGTTAACTTTGTGTCAATAATGGTTTACCTCCTACACCACAAACTTAATCTCACGCTGGTCGGTAAGCGGAAGCTCGGTCCAAGTGCGCAGTCACCTATCTTTCCATAGTTCACATGGAAGTGTTCAACTCGGAAGTTTTTTTTATTATACGAACAACAGCTTATCCACTCGATAGGTGAACCTAATTGCAGCTCCACATTTACCCACGTTAGAGCCTATCAATCGAGCGTGTTCTTATTGCAAACCTTGGTTCACGTTCTTATGGAGCAACCATGTTGACTACTGCGCCATAAGAACGACCGAATGGTTGCAGCGGAACACTCAGAAACAATCACTTGTAAGTAGTCCTCGGACTTCGCGTTCATACGGTACCAGCATCGTCAACTCCAGCTGAGGACAGCGTAGCTTCTCAGTTATACTGAGAACTTCTCCAAGTTCACACAGCAGCACCAGGGACACCGAGATGGTAGGTACGGTCCAAACCGACTGTAGTAAATATTTGAATGTTGACTTGAAAAATAAGTGGGAAAGGCGGGCAGTTTCTCGATCAGAGCCCATCGAACGGCGGAGCAGACAGAAGGGAAGGGCAAAAATAGCATGCCATTCTAGCACAAGTTGGTTGGACTGAGAATACTCGTGGACTCTTGTGTTTAAGTCTTTTTCCTTTTGGAGGGTTTCACGGGAATTTGTATTTAGCGCTATTTTGATGGGCCAGTTCACGTATTTTCACTTTCCTCTTCTGTTCCCAATTTCATTGTTTTCAAGCCGAGACGACTGACAAACCTTGGCGACTTTCGATAAACATCAACACACCACTATGACCATGAATCTTTCGAAGGTGGAACTGGATGTGTGGTGTCTCCGGAGCGCGCCTTCACCATCCTAGTATTCATTTATTTCAAGTCCCTCCTAGAACATGTTATGAAACAGCGGTTCTTTCTCAGGGTCTCTGATGACGGTGAAACCAAATCTCGCGGTGAAGCTAGAATGGGGTTGCACTGAACTCTAGAGCAGAGCAGGGCTTACTCGACTGGATCAAAGTGAATGACCGCCTGGGCGTCGCGAAACTTAACATTTTGGTCAAAGCCGGTCGACAATAGCGCAGGTGCCATCAGAAACGTCTTTTACAACGACCGCTTCAATCTTTTTGAAACAAACTAAATACAGTGTAACGAACAAGCGCGTTTTTATTGATTAATCACTAGGCTGAATACATTACATGAGAATCATCGGGGAGGTTAAGAGAGAACAGATGGTTGACGAAGTCAGTCAAATCAATGTCAAACTGCAACTAATTGCCCACTTGATCTTGAAAGGCTAACAGGAGAGATTAGCCAAGGCGATTCCAAACCCTGAAAGAAACGTTTCCAGGCGCACAGGGATGGGTTTTAAAGGCGCATTTCAATAGCCTCAACTGCGGACAGAATCTTACGCCTCACTGCCCTCGACTGAGTAACCTCAACTCGGTAGACTGAGCGAAATGCTTCCGTCACACTGACAGTGATTCGAATCCACCAGGTGCGATAGTATGGCGTTGTTGACTAATCTCAGTATTCCACTATTGTGTTGTATTCAGTTTGATGCTGAATCAAGGAAAACGAGCTTGTTCGCTATACTCTGTGCTTACCGGCGACGTGAACGCTCAATTTAGTCATCTTACACGTGTTGAGGGGAGTTTAGATGTCTTGCTCAGTGTCCGGACGCGACACATTGACAATGGGGGTCAGCTGTTACGGTTATTTGCATCTCAAACATTTTACAGTCCAGCGAATGAAAACAAACGGCGAAAATGTCACCTGGTATTGGATCGTCACCTTAGTTACGCGCTTAGTCGCTTGGCCCAAACCGAGAAATCAAAAGAGACGGCCGCACTGTTTATTGGACGAGCGAGACGAGACGAGACAAACTAAGATCACAGAAGCTCTAGATTTATAGGACAAAACGATTACCATAGTTGGGCGACAGACACAAAGCGAATCAGATAAGACAGTCATAAATGGCAGTCAGGGTGTCTGAACAAACCACGTCAGAGGGGGCGTCAGAAGGCGACACGAGAAAAACACTGTTCAGATAGCGCGCAGGCGTTCGACCGCACACCTGCAATTTGATTGGCTGAATGGGACCATACCATGTAGCTATAGCTTACGCCACCATCCAAAACCATACCCTCCGAACTGGGCTGATCGATCGATGTGGCGTGACACGTCCTGGCTGTCTCGGTAGGAGATGCGCCTCTCTAACACCTGGAGAGCGTGCAACTTAACCATGGACGCAAACTGATCATATCATCACAAACTATCGGTGAAACCACTTCGTTAAGGATTACCATTCAATCTGGGGGTAACCAGCTTGACTTAGTGTTCGTGCTCGCTTTGATTCAGCATATGTTCGGGGACGATCTGCTCCCAAACAAAGCATCCAGCCGGAAATTGGGCGACGAGGATATGGGAAACAGCTGCCAAACCGCACAGACAGCTAAACCACCCGGGTCACAACAATGGATTCATCATTACAAAACACAGACAGCAATACATCAGTTTCTTTCTAATGCGCAACTGCTATACGACCGTGGAGAAAAGGAGACCTAAATGCTAAATAGCTACAACTATATTAGGAAATTTAACAAGGTGCCTACAACTTGTGAACAAACAACCTAGCTGTAATTGAAAGTAAGGCGTCATCAGCAAGACAGTTTCCTCATGGCTTCCACTGCCCAGCGTCATTAAATGCACTCACTCCGCAGACAACCCGACTAAACAACAACATTCACACTAGTGAGCCCGATAAGTCGCTATCTTACCTAACGCCTCCAGCCACCGACTATGTGAGTCGCGACGGTCCCAGTCCGATCTACAGCGACCAACCTCTTCGTAAACGATTCCATTCCCCTAGGCCAGGTCACCATTTATCCACCTCGAACCTTGTGCCAGACGGCTGCAGCATCGGCAGTGTTCGGTGTGGCAGACGGCCAGCTAGTATACCTAGTGCATAGCCTGACAGTCTAAGTCTGTGAAAGCGTATGGATTGAACAAATATACTCAAGAGTGGTCCAAACGGGCAACGGACAGAATTCTCAACTGCTGCGCAGAACCCCTTCGAAGAGGTGCGTTCAAAAAGAACAGTGTAAAAGTGGATGTTTGTTGATTTAACAGGAATTGTGAAAAAACAGTGATTGTCCCCCACCTAACTCCGAATAGAGCAAGGGTCGCCGCGAGTTGAAACACAAACCTACGAGAGGCGTGTGTATGGGTCGTGGGGCTCAGTGGTCCGAATGAGTTGAGGAAGGCGATATCCATCAGGTAATAATTGCTGTTTTCCATGCTTCATGTTTGCAATGTCAGACGGTAAGTGAGGCGATACATGAGGAAGACGACTCACGTGTTTACAGTTTGTCTAGGTGGCTTGACGGACTGGCTGAGTACTCTGGGTAACAGGTCTACTAGCCTGAGCCAGCCCATTCGGCTTTGGATGGCGAAGATATGATCGTTAGTTATGGTGTTTCCAGCGACCATTTCCACCTTAAATTATTGAAACACAATAACTCCCCGGATCCGGAACTTCTTCCTCGAACTCTTTTTAAGGATGGTGATGAGGGATTTTTGTCAGAATTGACCATACTTTCTCGTTTCATACGGAAGTCTAGAGAAGCCTCATAGCTGTTATTCACCAACAGTCATTCCCAAGACATCATGAGATAACCACAGCGGTATCAGTCTTGTCTCTATCGCATCCAGGATGCTCACAGGACCCAAAATACGGCTCCTGACATAAAAACAACGAAGAAGACGGGCCTAGCTCCCGAACTTGTCAAAGATATGTTGAATAAATCTCATTTTTATGACATAACGGAGCACTGATAATTTTTTTTTCTCAACCAACGGTAGTTGTATCTTTGAACCTAAAGACTTCCTCTGACTCAGGTATCAGATACACCTACTGGAGCTTTCTCCATCACAAAAGAGCTTCAGTGAACTTCATAAATTTGTCGAAATCGCTGCAATCCTAGTCTGAACGCAGAGTACGTGTTTATGGGTAACTGTATCCAGCGTTCTCCACCTAAAGTGACGTTTGACGAGAGCGCCTGATCTCCCCCTTCTTTTTCGGCTATTCTGAAAAGAGTACTCCGAAGTTTCGGGGATCTTGGAGTGGAGATTCTGCCCGGTATTAGGCTGACTGCGTATTTGGGCGACATCATTTTACTTGATTCTTCTGCAGACCATGCTGAACAGATTAAATGATACAGCTGTATGATATGCATTTTACATCTTCAATGTGGTGTTGTTACAAGAGTGGATTGACACTTATCCTATATTCTTCATCGAGAATGTCGATTGGTACATTCACATGGGCTGTAACATCTTAGCTGACGAGATATCCATAAGGATAGGAAAAGCGGATTATCACCAGTGCGTGTATTTAGTTTTGTTTTGTGGTTCAAAAACGACGAGTACTACGAACAAATATGAATAATATTCAAATTCCATTAGCTGTTTTTAAAATGGGAAACTGTTCTGATAAATGCGCAGCATCGTAAAAACAGTAGCTTTCAAGTGGACGGTATCACATGGAACGCTACCGAAAAGACCATTTTCTGAGTCGACTTAAAAATTCGGTCACACAAACTCATTCTCAACGATTTTGTTCAGTACTGGCTTGGCTTCTATCAGTTCATAAATTTTAGGTACCAAAAAGGTTAGCAGATGCACATGTGAACCTTGGAACCATCGACCGCAAAAACCGCTAACCACCAGCTCATAAATTTTTAAACAGCACTGGTGATACAAAATGAGAATGTTGATTTTCTACGCCTGACTAGTAACAGCTTCCGCGGATTACCGCGCAATCGATAGGTGACTTTGAATAACGAAACTCCTCGGCCATCGTAGTGACATGCGAACAGAAACAGCACCGCGCATGCTGTATAGTTGATAACTGTTAGAGATAAATGTATAACTTGTGTTTGGAACCGCAGGGCGGGTTGGGATTGTGTTAATAAAATTTAATTGTCCTTTGGTAGTGAAATCGGGTCAAAGTATGTTTGCGACCGACTGGCTCAAGACTGACAGATGACGTGGCATAGATAAATGAAATCGTTTACGAAGAGGTTGGTCGCTGTAGATCGGACTGGGACCGTCGCGACTCACATAGTCGGTGGCTGGAGGCGTTAGGTAAGATAGCGACTTATCGGGCTCACTAGTGTGAATGTTGTTGTTTAGTCGGGTTGTCTGTGGAGTGAGTGCATTTAATGACGCTGGGCAGTGGAAGCCATGAGGAAACTGTCTTGCTGATGACGCCTTACTTTCAATTACAGCTAGGTTGTTTGTTCACAAGTTGTAGGCACCTTGTTGTTGAATGTTCTAATATAGCCATTTCTAGTAGTTAGCTCCCTATCCCGCCCTTTCTTTTCCCTTCTCTATTCCTACATAAGGTTTGCCATTTTCTTCAAATTTGTGTGTGTGAACCATTGATATACTGTTGTCTCTGACGATGATGTTTGTCATATTCCATATGCGGCGCAGCGACACTAATGACCATGCTAAATTTATCATATTGGCTCAAAATGACAACAAAATACAACTATGAAATTGGTTTCAGGCTAAAGTTATGGCTGTGTCTTAAAGCATGACATTATCCTTCCGTTACTATTGCATGGAACGATTTTGTAAGACAGGGAGAAAGAACAGACTGTTTATTGTGTATCAAAGTGATACAGATATTTCTGTGGCACGTCAACTACTTGGGAATGGATGACTCTATCAGTCAGCGTTAGGGTCAGCGACAGCTCTTAAAAGTCAGTTACAAATTAAGAACAGGAAGTTTGCGGTGAACTATGCAGTGGAATTAGCAAATGCATTATGGCTCAATTATGCATGACAGCATCGTTCGAAATAATCACTGCCTTGTTATAAGGGACAAAACAGAACAAGAATTAATATCTAAGTCTAAACTTAACTCCGCCACTTCCTAAATTTCAGGATCTCATTGTGGCCCACAAATAAGTAAACAAGCAATGTAGTAAACAATCCAAAACTGACAGACCTCACAGTGGGTTACGGATTAATCCAGGTTGTTTCAGCCAGTCAACGGATAAACTCCATTAATTGAGTAGACGCGGTTCAAATCATGATTAATTTGCACTGATAGAGACGAGAATCTGAATCGATCGTATTAATGCCGTTCGATGTTCATTTTTAATCAGAAACCACACGAGTGGCTTCTTTCCTATAGGAACTTAACGGGCAGAGATAGCCCAAATAAGGGTCGAAATGGGAGGTTGAGTCGGAATATTCTCTAGGTATCAGCACCAGTAAACAGTGTAGAATCCGACATAACGGATGTATGTCCTGATAAATAGTCGTCTAACAATTAAGAAAAGATAAAATTCCGGAATAAAAACGGAAGGCAAGAGTATACTGGTTGTGTTATAACACTTCTATTCAGATTTGTGGGAGGCGAGAATGACAGTTGTGTCAGACAAGTTCGAAGCCGAACATTGTACTAGTGAGCGCAGATTACCGTTCCACGGTTTCTCAGGTAATACTAAAAATAGCATGATTAACAGATAAGACAATGTATTATATACACAATTGGCACTGTTACGCCCATAATGGGGTTGGAATATGTGTCCGCGACTATAACGGTTTCACTCTTTTCCTTGGCGGGATGGTATCATTCAAACTCTCCACCCACGTTTTTGTGCCGGCAATCACCGGAGAAAGAGCCGTGAAAACCTGCAATGTGCTGAGTACCAGCCGACCGTGCACTAGAATACCCGATTCTTTGATTGGTAATCGAGCAGTTCGATAACCTCGGTTTGTGACTTGTTGATAACAGTAGCCCGGATGATGGTTGTGATCCACCAGGCCACCGATGACAAACACATCAGCAGAAGAAACGGTGTCAGCTTTGGATGCAGTGAAGACGTCGGGAAGAATATGTTTGGACTCTGCACACAGATACACAACGGACGATTGATCGAACAGTTCGGAAAAATCCTCCTGGTAAAATCAGAAAGTTGAAGTTACATGATGCAAGAAGGAACAAAATCCAATCGGTACACTGAAAGCAATCAACAACTAGTGATTAATTAGAATCACACAAAACAGGTAGACGTAACAAAAACTACTCGATAAGCACAATGTAAGATTCTTTGACATCATTTTACGCTCACTGAGTCCGTTAGCATAGTCCAAGAGAATTTTTCAGTTATAACCTGTATCTTCAAATCCATCAAAACGAAAAGGATCACACCAGCCTAATGGAGCAGACATACAACGGCTCAAGCGAACAATCTTTGCAGTTAAGCGGCGCCAGAAAGCACCAATAAACTACGGTAGCCGGAACATATTAGGGCGATGAAGTGATGTGACTCAACGGTACACTAACACAAATGGACTTCGATGTGCACTTAATGGTGTTGTATGACAGGCAGTTTCGTTGTAAGTAGTATACTACTCACAAGTAGTATATTACCCACAGGCGAGATTCAGGAACAAAAAGACAAGCTCCGGAAACCAGGAAGACGACGGACAAGAAAAGACCACCAGAATAGTGTGTACGCATTACGGCAGAAGTCCCACCAAGGCGAATAACAACGTACTGTGAACCAATGTGTGTGGATGCATGTCAGCCGTGCAAATCAGTGTGCATGTTTGTGGTCTAATTTTTGACATGACCTGTACGACAGTTTGCGCAATGAACGAACACTCAGGCCAACCGTCTTTCGCGATCACAACAAATGGTGCCGTGACGAACGCGAGGATGAAGAT
>LUCH01001884.1:89209-99653 GCA_013368495.1 Paragonimus heterotremus
GTGTTGGATGAATGATGTCACTGTCGGGAGAAGGATAACTTCTGATACTTCCCGGTCGTTTATGCCGCGGAAGGGAATTGACTTGAGGGACCCCGCCCCGAGCCTCTGACTCAAACGTCTCACCTGCGAGACAACAGGATATGGGGTTTTCTTGGGGGACCCCACTCGGAGCCAATGACTCATCAATCTGACTCACTTGGCAGTGAGGGGCTTGCCTAGCCCGAGGGCACAGTGAATAAGACATTACTGTCTGACTCTGAGCAGTGCTGTGCACAGTGGATGTACTCGAAGCTACATCAGGCTTTTGAGAGATACTGGATGTTTTTCGACCGTATTGGATAATACGCCGCCGGTCACGGTCAACCGTTGGGCGATCGGAGTGCTCTTTGTTTGAAGATACCTTTTTTAACCCCCTTCTTCCTGATATGGAAGATAGCAGTGCCACAACTATGAAAATAGTTCTGCTGTATGTCCATAGAATCGTGCCTCACTACCTATGCACTCCTATGCGGTCAGTAGTGCAATACACAATCGTATGAGTGCATCTGCTTTTTGTCTGGCTGTTCCCGTTTGGCCTGTCTGATAAGATTGCACCTAGAAGGACCGAAGCCCTAGTCAGCATAAAGCGCCGGATCAAAACAGCGCACAAGCCCAACCACCTCGCCAAGGTAGCAGTATAGGTAGGGCAGCCCGTCTTCTTTTTGGGACCAGTCTTTTTGCAACCAAATTCTGTGGTAAATGGGCTATTCTCTAGCTTTCAACTAGAAAACGCTACCACAAATAAGGTCGGGACAGGTAAGTTGCTTATAACTGTCAATGGACGATGCGTCAAAACAGAATACTTTGTTTTAACTACTGCCAACGATATGAGTAGCGTAAAAGATAAAGACACTAAAACTGCAGTTAAGGTCAGGCTGCGACTGGAACGATCGGTTGCCATGGCAAACTCTAGGGAAGTGTGCAGCATCCAGTGTTAAGTGCACATAGACAACACAAACGAATTTGTGTGCAAATCAAATGTTTGTTTCCGGTTAGATATATTTCAAAAGCCGATAACAGCATGCCTAAGTTAGAAAGAAATCATATCTAAAGAACACAGGAAGTTGTTACAGGAAAAGTAACGGGACGCGAATGTGATTGGTTAATATAATAATAGTATATGGGCTGCCCGGCGATCGCACTAGACAGCTACTCAGCCAGAAGGCACTTATTATGAAGCAAACTTGCACTGTGATAACAACTGTTTTTGGTTTCGTCAGATGCACACCTCAGCGAGCAATTTTCTCGTATTCCCTGTACAGACATTTTGTTTTCATAGATTTTTCCAACAAAACATAAAAGCATAAACAGTCAATGTATACGAGGAAATATGGCGGAGACGATACAACAAAGCCACAATTGCAAGGGTGAATTTGTAAAAAGGTAATCTTTCACATTCGCATACAATACATTGTGTCCGCTGACTCACCAATTACTAAATACACCGACAACAGAGTATTTGACCGATCCCGTCTAATTGTTCAGAGCATCATAACGCAGCCGAAATCCTCAAATTATTGGCTAAGTTTATGAAAACCCGTTAACCTGTGTTGACTGTATAAAGTTTGATGCGGCAAATTACCGTATCACGGTGTAGATTAAGCAATCTTCAGCTGAATTCAAAGAATTTGTTTCCCTCTTTATTTTTTCCTTCCTTATGTGCTATACACAGATCTCAAATAATGTTGTGCTTTTGTGGTTGTTGACAGAGCAGTCTTCTGTCCATATTTGTGAAGAGAATTTAAGAAAAGCATACGTGGATTGATCTACACGGAAGCATACTGTCTTTTAAACACTGTGAGCAGCTGGAATATATGCACTTCGTTATACACCCACTCAACTGCCACACAGAATCCACCAAATGACCCACGAGAAAGACAGCTCCGGCAAGAGTTATAAGGCGCTTAACGTTGGAATCCATCAATGCGTGGCTTGGTGGCTTAGTTGGTAGAGAACATGAAGTTCCCACAATGGATTCGGATACAACCAGTCACATTTGGCTGATGACATGCCGGAGAGTTAGTTGATATAGATTGAATAACAATCCCAAAAAGAAGCGCCGAACCTGAGTTTCGTTTTCATGAGAACTCTCCATAATCTCTACCGGAATCCGCACTTTAATTCAAGTTTCTATGGACCACCTATAATGATAACTGTGCCACTGATTTCATCCCGCAAGAGCAAAGCATAGGTCGTGATTCTTTCGAGAAAAGGCCGGCCGAAGAGTTCACTCGAATGCGAACACTGACCTTATATTTGGATCCTATTCAATCTATGACGATAGGTAGTTAAACCAACCAAGTATAACGAATGATATTCATGGTCGTACCTCAGAGGACGAAAGTTTCCGCGAGTGACACGAAAGTTGCCAGTTCCAATATCAGTCCAGATACCCCTGATGGGACCAGAAGGTAGCGAAACCATCGTTAATGGAGATGCTGGCCTAGAAATACATAACATTTTTATGGTTGTTTTTAAATTTGGCCGGTTGAAACATACAGTTTTTCCTTTTGATTCCGCCTGAAATTTTTAACCTTTCGATGTGCCGTTTAACGATACGGTACGTTCATACTGAGGTGCATTTACAGTTAATCATTATCTTAACGAGTCCCATCGAGAATCACCGGATGTGCACCATGTACTAACGTCGCGTTTCCACAGTCTGTCCGATGCCGTGCATTTTTGAAAGAAGTATCCGCAGTGTGGAAAACCGCGTAAGTACGCGCACATGCAGATGAGCGATTCGAGTGCCTCACGACTCCTTCAACTGCACTGACGACGTATTGGCAAAATAGACACATTCGTATAGTTAGATGAAATGCGTATGTGAACGGGAAAAATACAAAGATGCGCTGCGACGGTAACCCAACAGTCGTTTGAGCCAGTAAGAATTTGAATGCGAACAGAAGATAAGACCTAGCTGGAGCCAAACAAACAATGCAGCAACGTTACTGTTGGCAGGGCATTACAGAGCATAGTAAAAAAAATATACGCGGACGTCAATAATTTATCACCCGTAACAGGCGTATAGTGTCTGCTAATTGATGGCTTTATCCAACTAGCAACCAAACATGGTTTTGTGGTCGTGAGGTAAGAACAGCTTGAAACGTATCTCACTGTCTCCTACAAGGATGAGTAAGTGAAATACAAGAGTGAAGTGGCAATATTATTGTTTACTACGCCCAGAAGTTCACATGTGTGACAACCTCTGAAGAGTAAGGGACATGATTTAACAAGTTATAATCAGGTGTGAGGTTGACATTATCGACAAGATGCTAAGAATACATAGGAGTCGCTGTGGGGAAGAACAGGGACCATGACTGTGACACAACATACTCGGTATAATAGCATGTATATGTACCGAGAAAGCTAGGAGCGGCCGTAAAATATTTAACTTTGTCTGAGGTTGCATCTATGCAAACAAACTATTGACAACAATAACGCGCCACAGATGAAATTTCTATTTGTGATGAATGATCACAAAAAAAGTACTGACTATCTGTAAAAATATGACCAACACCATTTGTTTCACAGGCTTGCGCGGAACATGCTCGTATGATAATACACAAAAAAGTGTGCATATTAAAGTGTATTCAGCGTGGGTCGCGGCACTCAAAACTGTAATGTATGTTACTCTAAGAATACGTTACTTTCATCGTGATTCTAATGTATCGTGGTCCGACAGCAAGGGTGGAACACGTAACAGTATCTTACTGGGAAAATCTGTAATTCAATTGTTTTCAATAAAATGTAAAGGATTACGATATGATTGTGTATAAAACCAATTACGTATCACTTTTCCTCGCAATGCTACCGCATACAAATCTCTCGCTGTTTCGGAGGTGGGTAAATACAGCACTGAAATCCTGTCAGTTACAAAAGCAATAAAGATGCACAGATTCAGTTGCTCGTGGCATCATCCACCAATGTCACTGAAGAGCTTGTAAGACCAAATAACTATTCCTACAAAACATTTGGTTTAATGCATTCCGAGCTGTTGTTTTATTCAGAACAGGTCGCTTTGATGGTTCCAAAACATACTTTTCGGGCTTCATAGCACCATTACGGTCTTAATAGTGTCTTTATTGTTGATGCTTTGTGGCAGATCTAGCGGTCATTGGTGATTTATATGATGCGAAACAAATATCTGATACTACCATGAGAAAAAGTAACAGTACTGTGAACGCGTTACTAATGATGGAGTTTAAAAACTCGTCAGAAAACCACTTAGTTCAGGCAGATTAATAATTTCCCTCGTCTTCCTAGCGTTGAGTGCACAGTGGAAATGTCAACATCGTGGTGTGAACGTCATCTTAGCAGATCGACCGACAGAGCAACGTGTATTTGTCCGGTTCAAAAACATGTCTAGGGTAGGTATCATGATACAAATAAACGAACTAAAATTATATTGCTGATCTGTTTTTGCCCTTCGACGTTTTGCCTCAAATGAACAGCCTCTAAGAATAACCGGAATCAACTGTACTATCTAGCTGCTTCGGGAAAATTACGGTAAGAAAATAAATAGCAAAAGAGTCGCTGTTAAGTTGAGTATGATATCGTTCGGTTGTTCCTGCAGAGAAAAAGACACTCAAACTTTACGATGTCATCAAACAAGATGATACAATGATATAAAGGAACTACGATTCCGTAGTTTCTGGTGAGAGGTTGAGGCCCACGTATACGGAGCGATAAGCGAAACCGTTAAAAATGAGTGAACAATGCGTGACAAATTAGTATTATACCAACGAGTAGCTATATTTGATAAGGTTTCTAACTGTCACGGAAGATCCGCTCCATTCTGCAATACTACTGAGAATTAAACCAAAACGGAAGGAATGTTATCCGAAAGCAAATAACTGTCGTGAAATGTCAACGTAACGGGTGCACCACTTAGCACGTACAAGTAAAGATGCTTGTTGGCTTTTAGACTGTTAAACATCCCTTTCAAAGAGGTCATCCCATTGTTCTGCAACTCATTTCACGTTATTTACATCTGCTGAAGTCTCTTTTGGCTACCTGTATAACACCAAGAGTCGTCGTAACAAAGTTCAACCAAAGGTAAATGCCATAATGCTTTCATCGACAAGATGGTTCAGCAGAATTCACACAAATCTTGCTATTGTTGTTGAAGATCTGTGCTATTCTGTAATGAACACAAATAAATAATCGGCCACTTCTGTTTCAAGCTTCCCGTTCTTTTTTTCATGGAAGCTGATGTTATTCACCACATAAAGCTTAAAAGTTGATTTCAAATGAATTGCACAAAGCATTGTTACTCAAGTCTACAGATGAAAACACTACACTATAAAAAAAAACATCCGGAGGTGCTGTCATGGACCAGCTTAATGAAGCCCACCAGCTGTCTTCGGTCTTCAAAATTACGTCGATTAGGTATAAACCACGTTAAAAGTCAGAACTAGCAATGGCTCACAAGGTGCCGAAAATCTTGTCAACCTCGACTACTCCTATTTAGAATTCAGCAGCCTGATGGTATCCAACCAGCATGCGATCTAGTTCTGTTGAGTAGCAGAAAGCATCACACACAACAGACACACAGGGAACATTGAACTTTGAGTGAATAAACCTTGCCTGTGAATACACACATGTCTACAGAACACCTTAAAGATTTAAAAACGTGCGATTAGCACCCAGTCGGTACAACTCACCTGGTTCACATCGATCTGCGGCGCATTTCCCTGGGCCATAAGGTATTGAATGGATTAGGCTGAAAGATGACATTTACATCTATAAATTATTATCCGCTCAAACTAACATGAAAAACCGTTACAACACCAAAAGAAAACGAAGTGTACAAAGATAAACATCTTTTTTCGGTATACAAAAGGTCTGTACGTCATTGCTGCTGGTTTCTTTTTTTGTGCTGTTTTGGTGCCTTGAAACTTGAAATCATTTGCGAGGCATCATTGGAAGAGCGCTTCAATCTCCGTTTGAATTTTTCCACATTCATGCTAGATGGACCAGCTGCTGGTAGAACGCGAACAAAACAGGCTATAAAAAACCCGTTAGTCAGGTCTGTTTCCGGTGAAGAACGCAGACACGGTTCACAACCCATAGCTGACAAACCGCGACTGAACCAGTGCGGTTTGGCTTGGCCTGAGGTGGGGCAATCCGAACAGTCGTCCGTCCAAATGGATTCCAGTTCGAAGATCCCGTGCATTCTTTCCAGGTTTTCACTCACCACAGCCTCGTTTTCCTGAGCACCGAACGAACAAGTGGGCAAAAGACAAGGCAACTATGGAACCGACTTGAGAAAACGAACATATGGCTGTGCAAAAACTATGAAAGTGACACAAATGACTTGCGGAAATGTAACGTCTGTCAGAACGCACAGGTACAGACGGCTTCAGTGACGACAAATCCGAAATGACTAAAAGAAATAGGGGTGGGCTTAGTTCAACCAAGCACTACCGTGCATTGGAGCGCCGCTATAACGAAAGCCGTAACAACAAAAACGTCAGAATAACGGAAACTGTGGTCCTGAGACGTAACTTTAATAAGGAAGGTGATTTCATGTTCAACATAAATAGTTAATGAAGAATACAGTAAAATAATGCACAAACTCTCTAAGAATTTGTGTTCGACACAATGAAACGTAGGGGAGCGAAAAACAGATCCACCAACTACGTGCCACCAACAAGAATCAACGGTTACACGTACGTACTTCATACTAATGATTATAAACAAAGCGAAGTCGGGTTCAATGTGTGTATCGACCTTTCTTCATTAACTAGGCTTTACGATCGGCGAACAGGCTACGCTTCAGCTTCCTATGGATATCTCTCCTAAACTTGCTATACGAACTGCCAGGACGAGCGTTCCATCTGGCATCTAACAACTCGAAGGATTTCTCCGAGATCCAGTGTTCGTTCAATCCACGAACGATCGTGTTGCATGATACAGTACTTGTTTCATGAATGGCCTGTTTGATTTTACCCGGCAGCCATTAGGATCTTCGGGGTAAGAACTGCTAAACATGCTATCTAAGGTGGTCTGATGTTTGTGCTTTATCGACGGCATAGCCAATTTCTCAACAGCCAGTCGTTGTTGTCGATGAGGTCGTTGCCCAACAAAAATAAGGACAAGGCAGCAAAGTACCAACGCATGGTCAGAATCCAAGTATGTGCTCCAATAAGAACAGCAGTCCTGAATGGAGCTTCACCACCTACAAGTAACAGCTAGGTGGTCTATCTGACACCGGACTTGATTCCGAGGAGAGGGACGCCAAGTATTACAGTGACGTGCACGACGCTTAAAACTAGCGCCGGCTGAAAGTAGCACACAGTTACAACAGCAGCCCGTCATTATCCGAGCAGTGTGATACTATCCAAAATCCACCACCTAAATGAGACCCGGCCTCACCAAGGCGATCGACCTGGGCGTTCATATCACTGGCCAGAAGGACTATGTCAGAACCATGTATCAACTGAAGGACAGCGACCAGATTCGAGCAAAAGGCGTCCCTCACACCGACGACACTACAGTCAGTTGGAGCATAGGCGGACACTTTGGAAGGATTTATGAAGGTTTTGCGTCTCGAGCAGGCCTTAACAGAACGTGCCAAGCGAATAGCATTCTACTATTAACAGGGATCGAATCTACCAATGCGGCTGCGGCTGTCGTGCTGAGGACTACACCTACCCCAGCTTGATCGGTAGCGGCGGCCGTGAAATCATCTAAAATGCATAACCAGTGTTGGGTAGGCAGTGCGGATGCTGGTAGTTCCATACGTTGACTACTGTACTGGATTCTAGTTTCTGAAATGCAGCAGACAACGACATTCGTCGAATCTAGCGTTCGTCCGAGACAGTTCTGTTGATCTCTCCATTTTAGAGTGCGGACGTTGAAAACACCTGTAGTAATTCATATTCTAGGTATAAACGATGGGACGAAGGAGGCCTGAGTCGGATTGTAAGAGATAGAGCTTAGCGACACAGTGTTACTATAATTGGTTATATCTGTTGTGGGACCTGTAGAGTAATCATCAGAAATGGAGCTTAGGAGGAGCCTGAATGCTAAATTTGATAGAACAGTGGAAGAGGGGTCAGTAGTAGTGTGTTTTCGCTGTATGCAGCAGATAGGGTGGCCCTGTTTATACTGCCAGACGGTCGATGCAGCATGGAATTAGTGGTGTTGTCAGTAGTCATGGTTGTATGTGGGCTGAGATCCTACCAAGAAGCCCATATCTAAACAGGAAAACGAGTAGGGTTCTCAACCAAAGCCTTTGACTCAAAAGCCTGTACCACAGAGACTGGTGGACGCCAGTGTACCAAAACTGGTATATTTTTTACGAAAAAGATGTCGGCCTTCCCCAACCCTTCACCTGAAGGACCAGGAGACTGTGGTTCATCAGACCTCTACTTATTGGCCTGTCTGATATAAGTGACTCTGTCGGTGTGATCGTCATATCGTCCAATTTAGCCCAATAGGTCATCCAGATGTGTTAGCCGTCACGCCGAGTGATTATGACAATAACGATGTTTACAACGTTGACGAAACATGCGTGTGATACCACAAGCTCCCGGAAAGAACACAGCATACGAAGTAAGTCTGAGCAGCTGAGTGCAACTGATTTAAAAACTGACTGGTGTTGTTGCTTTGTAGGCATTTGAGTTGAGAAAAGGGCCGCTGGTTATCACGCGTTGTTAATGTCTGCAGCGTTTCCACGGAACGGACGTGAACCAGCCTACATGCTGTTACAAGCGCTCACAGAGAGCCTGGATGACTGGAAATGCTTTTCAAAGTTGGTTAGTTAAATCAATCCGGGGAATGAAAATCCGGGGTATCCGATTCTGTTGCTGTTAAATGATGCTCCCTACTACTGCTCCTGTACAGCGATGTCCAATGTTTAAGCCATATTTCTATCACCAAAATCTATTGCAGTAGTATACACAAAAGGTAAGATGGTTACTTGGTCTTTACAAGTTCGGAAGCCCTTTGTGGAATATATCGCACTGGGGATTGAGAGTTTCAGGAAAGCTTGGTTACCAACTTCCATATTTTCTAGGCGATTCATTTTATCCAGCGACCTCCGCGTGAGGTACATTTCGACGTCATTGTTAACGCCTACTGCAAACCTCGATGTATATTACCATCAATTAGGGTGGAGTCAAAAAACAAGATTATGAACTTCTGTCGTTCTGTTTGGTTTAGTGTTACCGAAGGACGATAAGCGAAATACACAGTGAGACGGGGGTACCGCCAAATGCGGTCATTATTTGCCACAATCACTGGATGAATATCATTCAGCCATGCACGGTTAAGTGGGTAGTGTAGTGATAATAATATGATGACGGTAATGTGCCAAACCCAGAAGTGTGGAGGGTCGAGGAAGAGACATCTGTGTCATGGCCCCACAGTGAACAAGAACCACTGGACCACATTACCCACGGGAATGGCTGATGGTGAAATACATGTGGGTGCATGCATGTGTAAACAAGATACGACAGCGCGACATTCGTGAAGTGCGTATCACGCCAGTGATGCGCGGCGCTGAATGTAGCACCGACCACAGACTGGTCAAGACTAAATTATTTATCCATGTACGCAAGTCTGTTTAGCGTAGATCTTCCGGACAACAGCAGAAGTTGGATATCAAACGATTGGAGAACTGCGAGACGAGGACTGATTTTAATTGTGCAGTTGCCGCTCGTCTGCATGACGTTCCTGTATCCACTACCCCAGGAGGTATGTGGTGGTGGTTCATCAAGGAACGGAACACGACGTCAACCCACGAGACGATCGATCTTCAACGTCAGAAACGTCCAGACTGGTTCGACGACAACAATGCGGTTATCGCCGAATTGGTATGAGAAAAGAATGCCGTGTATGCTGTCTCTACAATGGATCCGGGCAATGAAGCGAAGAAAGCGACGCTCCGGAGCATCCGCCGTCAACTGGCCGAGCGTGTTCGCATAATCAAGGACAACTGGTGAATGAAGCAAGGCGAGCGGATGCAGGGCTTCGCAGATCGTCGACAACATAAGGAGTTCTACGATTCGCTCAAAGCGATCTTCGATCCAATGTACTAAAACAGTGATATACGTGGACACCGGCTGTTCGTGCACCCAGCCAGAGGACGTCACGAAGGCCTGACGTAAACACTTTGGTAGCCTACTAAATCGTCCTGCTACCATTGACTGGGTGACCGTGAACAGCCTGCCACAACAAGCCATCAAGCCTTCACTTGCTCTCGTCCCGGATTTACTAGAGTTGCAGAGAACGATCGGTCAACTTCGCAACGGGAAGGCTGCAAGTGAAGATGGATTGTCAGGCGAGATTCTGAAGAGTGGCGGGCCGGCGTTGGAACGTGCACTGCTCCAACTGATTTACTCCATTTCTGGGAGCGCGAGGTGATGCCACAGGATTTCAAGAATGCTGTGATAGT
>LUCH01001885.1:0-16034 GCA_013368495.1 Paragonimus heterotremus
TATGAGTGATGCTGCACCTTGATGATCCTTCTTGCAGTCTTCTTGTGGCTTTTGCGTTGTCAAAAAGGATGTCCTGCACCTGCTTCTGAGTAGCCGCGGTATCAGTAGTATGTTACGATCGCTGAACTCCACTGCAGTAGTACTACCACTCGTTGTCTGCGAATGTTTTTTCACCGAAGGAACTCAGGTCATTATTTGGTAATTGAACTTTACTTCGAAGGCCATTCACAAATCCGAAGTTTGAGAACGTGCCCGGTGCCAGTGAGTTAGTCTGCTCGGATACCGTGACAGCCAAGAGTAGACTGGCCACTGTAAGTCGAGTTCGTCTATCGGCTTGTTGTCCTGATGTTTCACAGTCTGTGGTTATTTCCGACCAATCGGTGTCAGTGGTTTGAATGTTGTTGTTTTCCTGAGCTGTCTATAAAGTATTGGGACTTACTAATATAGGGCAGTAAAAGCCTCACTGACTTGCAGATAATTCATTACACTCATCTTAGATGTAGTTGTTTGTTTCCTTCTTGTTGTTATAAACTGGAATTTAGACTTGACGGTTTTTCTTGAAATTATTTTCCCTCCAGGCCTGCTATTTATATCTATAAACTAGGTCTTGCATTTCTTTCCGTTGTTCTATGGTACATTAGTGTCAGCCGGTTAATTTTTGATCAGACCATATCATAGATGCTGAATTTTCCATTCGTGATTAGAGCTTGAACTCTGAACCACAGCCTCAGGAGTTGCCTTTTTACATCCTTCTCGCAATCCTGCAACTAAGCAGAGTCTTTGTCCGATTTCTTTTCTTACATCCACACAGTTGATATGTTAGGCACCTTGGAACTTCGACCTTAATCACGTTTTTGGTCCCTGAACTGTTTTATTAAATGCCCCTATCATGATTGTTTGTTGTTGCCCTCTGTGTTTTTTGCTCGCAAACTTTTATGGTTTATTTCAAACATTGGTTTTCGTCTTCTACTCTTTGGTATTCTTTTCTACAATACTTTTGTAATACGTTAAATGCTCGTTTTCTAGCTATTCGCTACAGTCCGAAGTATTCTCGCAGTCTGTCCTATCTCCGAAAATGGTTTATGGATGCTTCAACCAATCAGTTTCACTCCTCTTATTCATTGGCCGATCTAATTACAAAGTGTTCGGATGTATCTGACGAAAATCTGTCGGGGGAATCTTCTGGATGCTCCCAACGGAAATCTTCCGTTGACTCTGAACGGCATGCCAAACAAACGTTGATTTGGAATGAAGATCATCTAGCTGTGGGCGACTGGCTAGCGGAACAGCTTGGAGTCGAACCACTGAAAAGCATACCTATTTCCAATAACTTGCAACGTAACTCAGTAGTAATGAACAAGGTACGAAGAACTGGTTCACGCCCATCCCTGGTTCACGAAAAAATGGATGCGCTTTGCTCTGTCGAGATGTTTGAAAGACTGCGCAGGTACGTGTTATGCGTTGTATGTCTCTAGTTTCATTTTATTTCTGTGGTTTGACAGGATTATCGGCATGGTCATCCCTTTTGTTATCCGTTTTTCCCCTAGGCTTATTAAGGGCTCATATTGTCTACTGTTAATCCTATATCCGCTGCAGATATTATACGTTCACTATATGAGACTCATCCAGTTGGTTTTGGAGCATAAAAACCCTCGTCTTTATCCTTATTCATTAACACCACATCGCAACGCGGTTAAGCTCGTTCGCTTCCCTCATGCCATCTTCCAGCTGAACTGAATCTCCCAGGACGCCATTCGATCATGCTGAGGTCTGGTGGCGGCAAGTAGTGTGTCCCTCGCTTACGCTTCCAGTCTTGTGGCGGCCTCATGTCTGCGGTTGCGGTTGGTCATATATACGAATTTGATTGATTTTTGTGCATTGTAGTTTGAAGAAGGTCCAAACATAAGAAGGCTTAAATCATATCCTTGTAAACGACCAACTCCATTTACAAAAACGACGTATTTCTTTCCGCTGGCTCTTGACTACAGAGATTCTGAGACAAACTCTGCAGGCAAAATGTTTTCGTCTCGCTCAACTCACGTGTCATTCAACCAGTAGATTACTGACTTCATGCGACTTTATTGCTTTTGTCAAGGAGCCCGACAATGCGCAACTATGACAAGTGCTCTTATGCAAAAGTTGCAATTACCAGAATCATTTCCGCTGCAGAAATGTCATTTTATTGTAGAAATGGCTTTTCTGATTATTGTAATCAACGGCCTTATAATGAAATTTTGCCTATTACGGACACAGTAACCATCCCCACATACGTTTGCATTTCCAATAACGGTCAATGCATGGTAAATCACAGTCGAAACACTCATACTATCAACTTCGATCTAGCAGACATCTGTCTGTTGAAAGAGCCGAACTCCTGCCTGCATCTCGATCTGAGGTTTTCACAACAAAGAATCGGTATTTCAATTTTCTGTCAAAAGCTTTGACAAAAGTGTCGAGCTGGACGGCACAAAGACTGATGAGCATTCGGTTGTTTGGGTTCAAGAGAATTCACGTTGGATGCGGATGCTGCTAAACAGTTTTTCCTATCAGTGATAGTAGCGACGCTAAAGAAGAATCTTTTTCTCTTGTACCTGTGTTTCACATTTTGGATCGTGTGGCATTAAACTGTCTTCCGACCTTTATGAAAGAGTGTATGAGTTTGAGTCGTATGCATCAGAACAGACAAACACTATAAACATTGTGTTGTACATATGCAGATGCGCATGTCGTGAACTCGTTATTTTTCAAGTAAATAAATAAATAAAGTACGTTTTAAAGACATGCTGTGAACAACATCAAGAAAAATATCAGCGTGTATGTCAAGTTAAGTTACTGTTTAGCAGAAGTCACGAAATAAGTTCGGAACTTACAAAATGTTCAAAGTTGTTCGTTGTGACAAAATGACCGCTGTTATGTAGCATTGTTCTGGTCTAGCATTTTTCGTTGTAACGATGCTCTATTTTGTACGGTTAGACATGAGTGCGTCAAATTCATAAGATACCCTGTTGACAACTGTTTCTAAAACGTTTGCTTAAAAACTGCGTCGACACATTCATCGCAATGTACCATTATCTTTTTGTGTACGTAGCGCGCTTCTTGTTTCAATAGTACATTGTGTGTTCAGCAAACGGATTTCCTCACACTCATCAGGAGTGAACATCTAAAAAGTTATCCTTTGAACTTTAATTATCACTTGTACGTAGCGATGCGGTAACTAGGGTCGACTGTTAATAACACGATAATGGGTCTGGGTCCAATTGTCACGAGTGCTTCTAGTCAAGTTTGGACAGCCTGCAATACCTGACCCATATGTTGTCTCGTGTGTTGTGTTACAGTTTGTTCTGTATCTGTATAAGTTGAGTGATCTGACCTCGTATACAGCAGTCGGACGGAGAGCTGTTACATCCATACGTTTTCTTAGGTAGTATAACACAACCCTATAAGCATACGGTAGAATTATTTCCTTCATTGCTGTGTTCCGACTAAGGAGGAAGTTTAAGAAGGGCATTCACAAGCAAAGAGTACTCTGATTGACATGGACTGTTAATGTATTATCCTACATTGCTGACAAAGTCTCCGACGTGTTCAAACACATGGTGTTTCTTTTAGTCGATTTACTGGTGACAGAACTAACCGACACCAAGAAGTGATGTCTAATACAGTACGCTTTCGAGCCCAGCTAACCCATAGCTGACTATTCAGTCACATTGTTGGTTCATCAACACCGGGTGGATCCCTCTGTTGTCTAGCAGGCCGGTTTTTAAATCAGAGACTTGGGGAGTGGTCCTTCGGGTTAAATCCTCTCCGCCGCATAAGCGGTCGGGAAATATCAGAAGTTATCCTTCTGATGTTGGCATTATTCTGTTACTGTCCACCTTTCCTTCTTTTTATCGACTGAGTCTTGCCATTTATTCTGTAATTACTGCAGGTAATTATTTCTTGAACCCAGAACGACTAGTAATCGTCGAATATTCTAATGTCTAAAATCCCAATCAAGTAGTCCAGCAAGCTGCTATTGCGAATACCCTCTCACCTTTGGAGCTTGGTGCATGATACATCTCTGTGACTCATCATCATCATCATCATAACAGCCATGAGCCTGACCGAAAGGTACTGTGGTTCGGGTCGCCGCTCAACTCAACAGTGACGTGCAATATCCTAGGAGAAAACATTACTAAGAAGTTTGAAAATTAATAAAAGACTAAGCGGATAGCGTCTCTAACCACATCGGTTTGAGTGATCACGTGGACCCCATCCAAGCAGGTGATACCTACCCATTCTGCTCAGTGGGGCAGTCAAGGTCTTCAGATTTCAAGACCACGTTGTTGGTTGACTACCACACGGTTTTACCCAACTGTTGGTGGTTTAAGCATATAATGCCCTCTACGGTGGACGATCAGATGGCATACGGAGTACGTGACCCAACCATCGCAAGCTGCGTACTGTGATTAGTTGACCAATTGATCGCGCATCCCCGGCGTTTCGGTATACGCGTCGGCGAACTGCCACATTGCTCACGCAATCAGTCCACTTAATATGGACCAATTGGCGGAGACAACGATGGTCAAACACAGCAAGCCTGTAGATATCTTCTCCGTGAACAGGCCACGTTTCCGAATCATAAATCAAAATGGAACCCACACAGGCATTATATACCCTTCCTTTCAGTGACAACCGGACGTCTTTTCGACGCCACAGATGATGCAGTCTGGCAAAGGCAACTCGTGCCCTTGCTATACTCACTGATATCTCATCAACAGTATTACAAGTTTACGAGATAGTGCTACCCAAGTATGTGAAACTGTCCACAGTCTCAAGCGGATTAACTGCAATGAAGAAAGTAGGGGTTGAAGTGCCCCAGTCTTGAAGCAGTCCTTTGAACTTGGGAGGTACGAAGCGTATTCCATGTAAACCAGCTCGGTCCTTCAACCTCTCCAGCATGGTCTGCATGTTTTTGGCAGAGGGGCTAAGTAAGATAATGTCGTCCGCATACTCCAGATCGGTCAATCTAGCGCCAGGAAGAAGCTCAACACCAAGCCCACTGGATTCGCGAAGTGCACCCTCCAGAATGTCGTCCATGACAAAATTGAACAGGAAGGAGGAAATCGGACACCCCTGACGAACACCACTAGAAGTGATGGACGCCCGAGACAGTTGTCCATAAACTCTCACCCTGCTTACAGAGTGAGCATACAGTGACCTCAAGAGATTCACGTATTTCTCTGGTACACCTTTGCGAAGGAGACAACTCCAGAGAACGTTACGGGCAACTGAGTCGAAAGCAGCCTTTAGGTCCAGAAAGACCACGACTGTCGGCTATCTGTAAAAGTGCCGATGTTCCAAGATCCGTCTCAAGGTAAAAATATGATCAACGCACCCTCGACTGGATCGGAATCCTGCCTGTTCTTCACGTATCTGGCTTTCTCTGGGCTTAGTGAGCCGACGTAAAATAAGGCCAGTGAGTAACTTGGACGCAATTGAAACCAAACTGATGCCTCTGTGGTTGTCACATAGACTTCGGGACCCCTTTTTGAAAACGGGAATGACTGTTGATAGGCACCAGTCACGAGGCACCTCTTCAGTCTCCCAGATCGTCTGGAGGAGTTTTGTCAGTTCCGATATCAACCTCTCCCCACCATCCTTGAAAAGAGAAGGAGGGAGGAGGTCTGGACCAGGAGCCTTATTACGCTTCAATAATTTGAGCTCCAGGACCACCTCTGCTTCCGACGGAGGACCGTCTGGAATGCAGTAACTGACCGATGGGGTCCCGTCGTCCACATGATCTAGTTGAGGCCAGCTGAACTGCTCTTCAAAATGTTCAGCCCACCTGTCAAGTCGGCGCGATTGACTGGTGATAAGTGAACCATCTTTTTCACATATGGTCTCACTTACCCCGACTCGACAGCCAGTACAACCACGGATCAGGGGAAAAAGCTTTCTGCTATTCTCAGATAAGAAGGCTTTTTCCATCTCTTTCGATTGTTCGACCAAGTATTGCTCACGGTCTTTACGCAAACTTTTAGTCAGCTTGCGTTTAAGTTCTCGACAGTCGTCATATTGAGAACCAGATGGAATCGATCAACGCTTGTTCATTAGGGTTATCGACGTGACGGAAATCCAGTTGTGTCGCAACTGAACATCTCAATCGGAACATGCCTGTTCACAGCATGTTTTCTTAGCTTCGGCGATTTGTTCCCAGTGTTCATTAGGATGCTTCTTTTGACTTGAACTGGACAACTTATTCACCAGTGCCTTTTGGTAAGCGTTCTTTACACTCTCATCGCTCGAACGCCAGTTAAGCACCTTGCATTTACGACCGTATGTCATCTGGGACTCAGGCCTACAATACGAACGCCATATGTCTGTGTAGTTCCCTTAAGCTCTATATTGACGTCAGTGCCGAATCTCTTGATCAAGCTAGAGTGAGAATGACTGTGGGTCGTTAAGCAGAGCAATGGTTGATCAATTGAATCCCAGTGAAGTGTCGTCTGTACTCTGTCAAACTCAGTATATCGATCAGTGCCCTTTGGCACAACTCAGGAAGACGTTGCGCGCGAAAAGGCAAACAGCTGTTACGCAGAATGCGTTCTATGCTACCCTCTTGCACCTTCTGGAGCCGACCAAACATAGTATACCGCAATTTGAATATTAAACTGGATTATCTTGCTCCAAGAAAGAAGCCGGTGGATGGTATACTTGCTGTCTGGCTGCAGCGCTGGCCATTGAATACTGCAAACATTCATGTCTTGTGAGATCCATATGTTGAATACTGCACTTCAACACAGAAGGAAACATCGTGACACATGAAGTCGTGCTATGTGTTTCAGTCATGGACGCAAATCGATCACAGACTAGTCAGTTGTGAGTTGCGTCATTTTTCAAGAGACTGTCATGTATTTGGAATAACCACCTGAACTGAGCTTCTGCTGTCGTTCTCTTCAGCCTTGTTCTGTCGTTTATTCAGAGGCTGCATGCTAGCAAGTGTAGGGTCGTTCATTGATACCCAAGCAGGAAATGGTTGAGAAACGCTCATCAGGTAGCGTTGATTGCCAAAGTACCCAAGCCAATATAGGTGAAAGAACCTAACAACGCGCTGTGGTCTTGAAGTCACACTGTGAAGAAGTGTCACAAGCCTATTAAAGGCTTGCACAAAGACCTTGGTAATCAATTAGTTGGCCTCTCAAAAGACAACTAACAACCTTTCATGTCTTGGAATAAAAGAACACTGGTTTCCTTGCTTCCCGGTGGTACAGGCTATCAAGATGGCATTATCGAGATCATATGTGAGAAGTTGATTCATTTATTGCCGGTGAGTCGCGTTGAATTCACAAATAGGCTGATTATTTTCGGGAATGGTTCCGTTAACCCAAGCCGGACCGTTTACACGACTGGGCGTCAGCGGTTGCATCCCGGAATTTTCCAGAAACAGAATTGACTATGGAGTTTAAGTGATTGAGGCGTATCAATGCGATACGCACAGATATTTTTACATCTTTTCTTCTCACAGATGTATGAAACTGATATGTGAACTGACCACATTCTTTTGGAACGTTTGAAATGGCGATGACGTGCCTTTTGATTCATGGGCAACCAATGGTTCTGCTATTTCTAGATCTAAAGTGATTGTTCGTAGTGTCCTCTTGAGCTTTCTCCTTCACATAGATATTCCAGTTGAATATACGAATCTCATAAAGTCAATGTATACTTATTATAAAAGCGGGGTTAGTTTATGACACCTGTCTCATTGGTCCATGACTGGGTGGCTCTGCCAATTATACCTTGTCTTTCCATTATTGTTTAACCTTGTCCTGGGCTACACAGTATGTGCACTTGCTGACTCCAGTAATCTTAATGTGGATTATCTTTCCAACATCAATCTCACCGACATGGAGCGTGCGGAAGATGTCATTCTGCCTGGCTGTTTTGACGACTGCATACAGAACAGGGTAAACTATTAGGCTAGTTTGTGTAGAATGTATTTTGTCCTTTTCAAATGCACATTAACACAAGACTGAAGCGTTTCGTTCCCTACTTTTTTTTGCAAGCATTCCGCTCAAGAATCTAAATCATTTCATTTGGGCGATATTATCTCGTCACCCTGTAATATTATTGATGAAACGTCAGCGAGACTAACAAAGGCACGTGTTGCCTTTGCTGATCTGTTATCTGTTGAACCATAAAACCGTCCGGTTGTCAGTAGAAAATGGTTGCCACTATGTCTGGGTACGATTAATCTTACTTCTGGGGGTTTGCAACGCAGTTCTTGACCACCGTTGTCTCGATCAAGAGGAGTGATTGTACAAAACGTTGCCATTCGCCTGTGCCTATTCCCAACGTCTTCCAATTGTTATTCGTTTTGTCAGATTGCTAAAGGGATGAGCGTTTGCCTTATCGTACAACATTCCTTGAGGCTACTCATAGTTGGATATAACTGCTAACCGATGTGATCATAAAATATAAAACTAAAATTTTCGAGTTAGTAAATTGTATCAGTGCTTCTCACGCGGTTGAGGGTCTCGCGTTCCCTCGAGTTGGCCGAGTTCCGCAGCCTATGGCGGACTTACCTCCGCAACACCTCTCTTACTTAAGTTGTTCCATTATTTGCTGAAACATTTCTTCCGGCAAATTTATTCTCTCTGTTCCACTGGATGATGACTCGCTCCATATCCCCATCTGGTGATTCTCGTGACGGATTATTAAAGAGTGCATGAACAACCTTACTTATAGGAAGAACATTTAACCAGATTAAACCTGTTCATACATGGAAACAGTGCTCAGATCTGAAGTCAATAGCCAATCAGCTGAGAGTTTGGGAACCTCACTCGACCAGCACATACGTGACAATTAGCTTACTAACTTCTGCCCACATGATGTGCCTTTGCTTTTGAATGTTGTATCTTCGAAACATTGAGTTCCCTTTATCCAGTTCATTAAGACGGCAAGAAGACATACATTGCGAGATGCAAGCATTTCGTTTATTCTCATCAGTCGAATACATAAAACATTCAGTCACATAGGTTAAACGCATGGTGACAAAATAGTGAAATGAACGAACATCAACATGGGAGTAGTCTGGGTTCACTGCCACGGTAACGAAATTGATTGCATCAGCACCTTTTGCCAACAAAGGACCGGTGCGTGACGCTTGATCAACAATGCCTCAGAGAACACCAACAGCCTAGGGTTGCGGTTGCGCAATAGGACCATGAACGAAGTGACAGGGTCAACCACATGACCTGTTGCGAGTAAGTGTTTCGCGATCGAAGACGCCGGGTTTCTGTTCGATTGTTGGCATACTGACCCGCGTTGACTCATTGTTCGCACTAGCCACTTGGGGATATGCTCCGCTTTCCTTTGTCGTAAATTTCGGTCCGTTCTGCCAATGTATGAGTCACCGCAACTGCAAGTGAACTGGTAGATAACATGGGAGGCAGAGTTTTCCGAGAAAGAACGATCGGGGCAATGGAGACTGATCCTGCGGGTGGAAAGCAACAAGCACAATTCCGCTACGGGATATGTGCGATCAATAGCTGATTTCAACTTTCGACTTACATCGGTAATATTGTGGTCACCTGTGTAAGGAAGGGTGATGAAAACCTGCTTCTTCGGCACTGATTGTGGTTGGGGGTTAGCCACTCGTTCCTTGCAATGAATTTCAATAAATTTCGCCGGATATCCATTCGCAAGCAGAACACTCTTCAAGAGCTCCTCTTCAGATTTTAGGTGTTCGGCTGTACATACTTTCCTTGCCCGGTGAAAAATTGTTCGTACTAAACTACGTTTGTAAGCCACGGGAGCAAACGAAGATAACTGTACGTAATGCCCACTCCATGTGGCTTTTCGATAAACACACCTACTAAGTGTGCCATCTAAACGCCTAGAAATAAGGACGTCTAAGAATAGCAGTGAGTTTTCTAGCTCTTGTTCATGAGTAACATGGAGATTTCGATTAGTGGAATTAAACTGATGCAAAAGAGTGATAAAATGATCAAAATCAGTAAATATTAGAATATCATCCACATACCGCTTATAAAGCAAAGATTGGTCAATATAATCCGATAATCCATCTTCGACCATTCCAAGAAAAACATCAGCCAGTGTTGGGCCCAACGGGCTTCCCATTGCTACACCATCAATTTGCTTATAAGCACATCCATCGAACTCAAACCGAATGTTTTGTGTACACATAAGAATTAATTCTTTGAGGTAGTCGACAGGAATGGGTAAGAAAATATTATGAACCAAAATAAAATTACATAAATAATCAACTGTTTCATGTAATGGAACGTTTGTGAATAGTGAGTCAACGTCAATTGAGTACATCTTTTGTGTGGAACTCACCGAAATGTTCTCCAAAATATCACATAACTCAAAAGAATCCTTCAGAGAACGGGAGCTTAGGGTTTTACGGATGGGATCAAGGAGCTGAACTAGCCATCGAGACTACTCCCATGTTGATGTTCGTTCATTTCACTATTTTGTCACCATGCGTTTAACCTATATAACTGAATGTTTTGTTGTATCTTCGTTTGCTTCTGTTATATCCAGACCTCATTTTACATCCTCGACTTGTTTTCGTTTGGTCATCACTCATTCTTTATTTTTGCATACACATCCTTCGTGTACACACGTTTTATTCTATAGCGAACGCGCAATTAAGTAGGATTCGTTGTCTTGTTCATCTTTATCTTCATCATTATCATCATTTTTCGCGCTCTTTTTCATTATTCTTTTGATGGGAAAGAAAAGATGAGCACTTGAAACGTAGTTCGTGAAATCCATTTCTACATCAGGACGATTAAAACTTACAATCAAATAGCCGGACTGGAAGTGATTATAAACGGGCACTTGCAATACGGTCTGTTTTCGGCGTTCATTGTTTTTCCTTACTGCACAAACAACTGAATGAAACATTCCGTACAACACCCTGGGATTGCTTAAGAATGTGGTCATAACCACAAGATTCTTTCGTTGCAAGTTAATTTCGAAACGATTTTTCTTAATTATTTAAGTACAACCTTCCAAGGGTAGTTTTTCGGTAAACATAGAAACTATACTAGGTATATGATTCACACTAAATAAATGTACTATTCAGTAAGCTTTTCACTGTTGTATTTGTTCGTCCCATCCTTGTTCATCGTCCTCTCCAGCTTCTTAAGCCAGTCTTCGGACGTTACGGATCAACTGGGTGCTGTCCTATCCGATACTCTCGACACGACACAGCGTGCACATCTAGTCCAACTACTGAGTTCCTCACTCCAATCAGCTGACCAGCAGTTCGACAACAGCAAGAAATTTCTGCAGCAATCTGTTTCGTGATCAACTGTAAGTTTCTGTGATGTTCACACTAATTTTCAGTGGTTCTACATTATTTCTTGGGCCCGTTTGGTCACATCTATTCCCTTCGCCAGAACGCGCATTAGTTTTTTTCTTTCCTCTCCTTCTCCCACACTCCGTCTTTTTCATCTGTAGAAAACGTTTGTTTATTCGTTCGCAATGATTTGCTTTTACTCTCAGCTCGATGTACTGTTTCTTACCTTTGACACTGGTGAGTTGAAAAAGCTTTTCTAACCTCTTTCAGACATGTTTTGTTTGCAACCTTGCAGTCCGTTTGGCTGTTCCGGTTATTGTACGACCCATTTCTTTTCTGATGTGTGTGAATTTTTTTATAGCTTTACTTGAGCGTACAAAAAACTTTCCCGACAATGACGCATTTGTGTTGTTTTTTGTCCCCATAGTTCGGTACCGGAGCTAACTAATGGTTTTCATTTGAAAGTACGTTTACTTGATATGCAGTGACACGATGTAGTTGAACACGAAACGGGCGTAACGCCCACTTATTTTCCTGTCTCTCGTTTGATCCGCATGACCACATGATCATCGCTGTTACGGTCATGCTTCGTGTATTTGGAAATAAGTGGCCTTTTCTCTTCCTGTAATATCACTTCACTGCTACTCAGAACTCGGGATCTTACTTTCTGATGATCGTCGACACAGCCGGATTATCCACGTATATGTTGGTCCACATCACGTCAACTGTTGGTGTTGTAGTTGTCGAACACTGAAACGGATTTTTTACTGAAGGTGTGTTAACGTAGCCACCTCGTTTGGTGACCTTTTTAGGAGCGTTGCCGAGTAGTGTGAAATCCACGGTTTTTAGTTTCAGACACTGGAGTATGTATTGTCCCACTCGAAACACATGTGATAAATTCCATACAAAGATGACAGCGGAAAAATCAAAATCCTATCCAGATACTCTGCGGTCGGTGGTTACTGTTCTCCATATCGTTCAGTATGTCCTTTTTCGTCACGGGGTTTGAGGACGCACTTGGCCATGACTGCTGATATATCAGAACGTGCAATTTTCCCACTCATCACAGCATTTTACCCAGTTGGTTTTGCATCCACTTAATATGATTGTTGGTCAACTTGAACATATCCGTGCCAAATCTTCCACGTATACAGTGAAAGAGTGAGTATAGTAACATGTTAAAACGAGCCACTGTGACTCCTGTTACCCTGGTTTCTATCTCTCCGAGTGATTTCTGTTGAAAATCATGTTTTCCATTTGTTGTATTTTGCTGTTCTTTTTTCCCATGGAATTGTTTTAATACATGCGTCTCATCTGAATATTGGTAGACCATCATTCCACCCACGTTATCTACTTATGGTCACCATCTGTCAATTTTTACCACCTCTTTAGTTAATCATTATTCTGTGTTAAACAATGTACTTCCCTGGGTTATACATGAGGAACATGAGTCCCGTAAACAGTCAAAAATTGTATGATCATCTGGTCGGACAGAAAGCCATAGTCAACCGTTCTTTCGGTTTCCTAGTCGATAAGAAATTTCAGGGCTTTCTACTTGTCAGTAGGATAGTCATATGGAAGATATGACTGAATTTTGTAATTTGATTAGAGGTATCGCAACAGCTTGAAATTGTTTTCGCGGTTTCTTTCTACCGGATAAACTCCGTAAATATCTTGTTTCACTCCCTTATTTTAAGCTTCTTGAGCTCGTAAAACATCCAGACTACCAACACCGTTGTCAGCAAACTGTGATTTTTGTACAGTTCCTTTCTTGACTGACGATATTGTCATTCTAGAATACCAATAGGTTTGGACTCGGGAACTCGTACGTATCACAAGTTGAAAGAACAAATGCAGCATCTTTTGTAGGCTTGAACTGTGGTCTTTTGAAAAATACTTTCGTTACACTCACGAAAAAGAAAACTGTCGTTCGCCCTACTGTGAGGTATTAGACGAAGGTGTTGATGCCCGTTGCGTAAAGAAAAAATGCGAGTGCTTACTTCGCAAGACTGTTTCATTGAAGCTGTTTATCAGTGCACGCTTTACCGATTGGGGTAAAAAGTTGGGACGTTGTGACTGATGAAACTAATGTCTGAGATCAGTTTCCTTTACAACAATCACCACAATGTTTACCGTTTAGAATTGGACTACTCCGTCTCTCTAACTGTTCCATCATTATGGAGCAGCATTGAAATATACGAGTGGTTTTCTCAACGTGTCTTGACTTCAAAAGATTTACAGTTATGCATTCCATTGTCCAGAATCGTTTGAGGTTATATCACTGTGGCAGCAAAATATATTCAAGGTTGTGTTTGTGAGATATTGTGATGGAAACAGACTGATATAGTTACATCTACTTTAACCTATGTCAGTTCGTTCTTCTTGTTAGGTACAGTCGCAAACGGTAACAATTGTCGGGTTCTTGGCTTGACTACGACTTTTTGTGTCCTGGGGATTACAAAATGTGAGCTAAGTTTCTTCAGTTATGTGCGATGGCCTGTCGTCCTTCTTCATTTCTTCTCTACGGTGTTTGAATAGAGACAATCGTATCTAGGTATTGGGAGGTTCGACGAGCTTGACATTTGGGTTGCAAACGTTTCATCACCAAACAAGGTGATATCATCATTGCGTGAGTGTTTCAGTGTATAGGTTTGAGCGTGAAGTTTGTTGAAGTATGTTGTATGTTTGCACTTATATATCGGGTTGAGTTGACCTCCTGAACTACGAACAACATCAACACTGTTTAGAGCTATCAGGGAAGATCGTATTCCTCACTTCAGATCATAGGTTACTAACTTATATACTCTTCCTCACTGTTAAATGAACGCTTCCGTTTTGAGCTCCGCAGAGTAATATATGATGTAAGAGTTTTCTTAATCTGATTTCATTGTGAACTTTGAAAAGTGATTTTCACTACCTGTTGCAGTGTTCACACACCGCTGGTGACGTGACTGGTGAAGTTGGTAACGTTTACATGGCCTAAACATTTGTGTGCTCAGGGGATACTATTGTTCAATGGAGTCACCACTGTCTTCTCCGTTTCTAACAAATCACATCTACCTGCACAGGCCTGTAGTGGTTGTACTTTTCCGGAATCGACTAGCTAAGGAAGTTTTCGTCTATCTTCCTTAGTGTACTAATAGTGTGGTTAACATTTGTACCCGCCACATGTCGTATTGTACCACTGTGCAAACAAATTGCAAATGTTCTTGGATTCCTACTAACCGGTTTACCTGGCACCTGATCCCCATGTCTGTGTGGTCAAATGTCTACAGTCCAGTCATCAGTGGTTTAGTTGTGTGATGCGGAATGGTGCACGTATAAAGTTTATGCAGGTTTATGGATTGTTGTGACCAATTATCGCACCGTGAAGATATACACAGTATAAATCAGTAAGAACTGGCTTCTAAATAGTAGCTGGATTACGAAGATGGCTCCGTTTAAACTCTCATGTTCGTAGCTATTCTAGCCCATCAATAATTAGTTAATCCTGACAGTCTTCAATAGTGTGTTAATAAGTAGTAGATATGTTTCAGGTCTCTTTCAGGCTACGTACATCTTTGCACATTTTGAGGCATCTCATCGTGGATGAGACAACCTATGGCACAGATTCAAACCTATACATAACCCGTAACATGACATTAATCTCATGTCATAGGTGAGACACATATCATAGAGTGGGGGAAAAATGGTCTATTAAAAGCGATCGGAATCTATATCCACTGTGGTCACCAAACTAGTATGTCTCTTGACCACTTTCACGGGTATCCAATGACAGCAAGGGTGGTAGTTTAAAGCAAGGTATTAACGTCTACCTAGCTCTTTCTGTCAGTTTGTTACAAGCCGTGCCAATTGGAAACAACCTGGTGGATCCGAGTCCAGTTCTATGCACAAAGATTGTCATTTCGAGTCACATCACGACCGATAGGGACAGTGAAGAGAGCGTGAAAGAGTAAGCTCATAAGGTAAATTGTCATCTGATTGAATCCGGATTTCTAAAGCCAAATCACGTTGTTCAGGGTAAAAGAAAAGCAATAACAACTGTATTTTTCCAATACATGTGAAGGAGTACTCAGCCTAGTAGGTTATTGGATGTATTGTGTGATTGAACGTTTTCAGATTAAGATCGTTTTAACTATAGACTAATTAACGTAAGGTTACTGTTATGCCTTTATGCTTGCGTGCACAGAGGACGGGCGTGCATGCACTTTCGTTTTAGAGAGTGTGTTTATGATCTAGATTGCACGACACTCAAAATATAGGGCTGTGAACTTTCGAGATGTTATCTGATTATACCTGATCGGCCCGCTGATTCTTCGTCTGTCTCAATGGCCTTAGCTGTTCGCTTCTACGGCAGAGCGAGGGGTATCCACCAAACCATACGGCCATTTAAATAGGATATGCCGTGCTTTAAAAAATGCCACATTCACCAGATAGTTCAGTAGATTAAATTGTCATCAACATTTTCTCCTAAAAGGACAAGTTAGCGTTGGAAATTACCAAGAGAACGGCAATGTAAATAATATAGGTCACATTGCGCGTGATTCAATCGTTTATTGAACTCCCGTATGTTAGCAGATTACGTTTTCGTCGCCATGCGTTAAACTGCTGAGTGATAGGTGGACTATGCGCATTCACTGCGTCGGTTACCAAAAAGGATTGGTGGCCGTGGTATCACATATATGGTCAACCAGCTACCATTAAGCGGCACGTTTCAGATTGT
>LUCH01001885.1:18014-46701 GCA_013368495.1 Paragonimus heterotremus
GGATGACCAAATTGAAGACGTAATTATTCCAACAGTCGCAGGAATATCTCGACACGGCTGTGGAGTACGGTCAAAGCCCACAGTGGATAGACGGAGAACAACACGAACGACCGGACCATCCATCGCTGAACGAAATCGGATCAACGGACGAGAAATAGTGGGCGGAAAACTCCCAGATAGAAGGCGCCAATCACACACCTGAACCGGGTAGAAGTGCGCACGATGCGTGAGCGGAAACCGGAGGGTGTTGTGGACTGGAATTGTGATTCAAAATCGCAGGCGCGCGTGTGGCATGGTAACTAGCGAGTTGAACAATATTGTGCTTTATTGGACGCTTTTTCGCTACGACGTGAAGACTCTGAATAGTCGTCCAGTTCTTGTGATGAGAGCTGATGAAGAATATTTCCGTATTGGCATAAACCGTATCAGTCACGCAAACGACACCTTTGTACATAAGCGAAAAGGCAGAAGTGAAATATTCTACCCACTTCAAATAAATTACACTGTGGTTGACAGTAGCTGAGACAATTAATGTCCGCTTGATGAGGTTTCAGCCAAAGTGAAAGTCAAATAGTTCTGAATGTTTAACGTGCGATTTATGAGAAACCCGGAAACATAACGTAAAACTTATTGTGTTTCGAACTACTCGTACAACCTACGGATCTGCTAAGTGACTTAGCACGATTCAACTTTACGTAGGTTAATAGCGGGTATATTGCAAATAATTGTATTGAGTATCACTGACGGAGAAGGAAATTCGGGTTGACTACAGTGCTATCTACCTGCAGATTGTAGTGTTTCAATTGATGGAAACTTGATTTTCTCCATCTTGAATAACTAAGATTTTATTAACGGAAGCATTCTTGAATCTTTCAAAACTCCATATTCATGTAGGGTTTAGTGCTGCCATTACACCCCTCAAGTTTAAGAAAGTATCCCATCTTCAATCAGATGGTGTGGATGAATTATCTTATACTTATCTTATCTTATCTTACTTATCTTATACTTATAGTAGTTAGTGGAGACCCTCCAAAGGTAAGATATGCAAACATTACCATTATGGTCGTCAAGTGTGGTCAAAGATTAACCATACTCCGAGTTCCAGATGACCGGTGTGTAGCATCAACTTAGTAACATAAGGTTAAAGTAAATTAGAAGCCATCTGCTATTTAGGTGTAGCCTGTTATTAAATCTCCTCAAATGAGTCAGTAAGAGCATTTTTAGTAACCAAAGCAATGTGATTGATTTAGCCAAACCTCGCGGTATATAACGTGCAACTGTCTCACAATCAGCTTTGTACAGACGCAGACATGTACGAAGAACTGATTTGGTCAAAAATCCTAACGAATTCAAGTACGCTGCAGAAAGTGCCCTGTATGAGTTGTTGAACTGACTTCCAAGGAACTGAAATCGCAAATATTGGCACGTACGAGACATGGTTCTTACCTTGAGGCGCAACCCAATCGAAACGTTGAAACATGATAGGGCTGTCGCATCACATACAGTGACTGAAAGTGGAATGAAAGATTGCACCAGTGTTTTTGCTTCACATTTCTGTGTGCATAACGGAGGTGAGTGTGAGCGGATTTTAATAACCCGCAATGGCTATTAAACGACATTTGACCTGTTCCGATTGCTTCTGACAGACTCGCTAGGTCGGGTTAAACAAATCGGTCGGGTTGACCACATGGTTTGGTTCGACCAAATGCATGGCCACCGCGGATGACCAAGCCTTTGTCGATCCTAGAGCTAGCCACATCGGATGACGCTCCTGATAACGTTCAGATAATCGCCTTATTGTACGATCTGTGTACTTTGTTCCGCAGGAGCAAACGAAACAGTAAACACAGAAAGAATCACTATGTGCTGGCAATGTATTTATCAGCTGGAAACATGAAACTGGTGTGAGAGTCAATGGAACACGTAATTCAGGTGCGAAATAGGTTTTCTTAAATGCTACGTTAATTTCCTGGTTATGTTTTCGGCAGTGCTATTGTCTTCGAATGTTCACAAAATATATATATGTCTTTTGTCAACAGTTTGCGGTATTTCTCCCTTGGTTCCAATTAGCGTGCGCTTACTGATAAACTGTTGTGGATAGTCATTCTCGTTTGTCTCTCTGGAACATGCTGCGCGACAAGGCGATTACCTGAACGCGTCCTGGAGCATCATCGAGGTTGGCTAGCTTGAGGATCGATAAAACATTCATCTGCGTTCACTGCGCACTTGGGCGACTTAAACTATGTGATTGCATTAATTATTTTCTACGAGGCTGCGAAACATTAGAATTCAGACGGTAAAAAGCAACAGTTAACAGGTAATCCATCTTGACTCTATATGCTTATTCTCCCTAGCGAGTGAGCAACAAACAATTGCTAAAACGGTTCCGAATAAATCAAATTTATTTACTCTTTACTGACGCCTAAACCTGGATAACTGGTCATATGCCAAATCAGGAGTCGTCATAGCCCATTAGACCAGCCCGTTTTCACACTGTTTTGTGGAAGTGGATCGTCCAAACACTCGGGTACACGTTGCACTTAGAGAACGAGTGAACTGTCCTGTTGGAAATAAATTCGACCTCTTCTTCCAGGCTGCGATGCCCACAAATACCCTGAAACAGGGCCTGAATGAATTACAGATGTGTAACACGAAATAACATGTATCAGGTGGTCACCTCACCTACGATACAGAAAGTTCAATTAGTAGTGATGATGATGTCTACTTCCAATGAAGAGTATTAACGTTCATGAGTTAGTATAGAATCTACAACGGCCCTTTCGATTCCTGGCTTGTGGAGCTACAGTGGGGAACAGTTGGTAGGGATGGGAACAGATACGTAAGCCACGTGTTGAAATGGCGTATGAGTGATAGTCAGTTTATATGTTTCACGGAACCCATTTGAGAAGAGAGGTGTTTGACAAGCTCCATCGTTGTAATAGTAAAAATAACAACAAGAACAACGTCTGTTCCTTCAACTCACGTCACCAAAATAACGGAGATCACACAGGATTAACTGTCATCAGTCCAATATCAATTGTCTCCAAATAACTGGCTTATAATTCACTACTAGACTTTTCGATTTAGTGCGCGGAACTTTTGTTGTAGAAGCCCTTCAATTTATCTTTTGCTCCTCCGAAAGGGAAAGTAGCCTGCTTTTCGGGACACACAGTTTGAGTTTCTCCTCTGGATTTCATTTCAGGATAATACTACTTTGTAGGAATCGAGGAGCCCCTAATAATACCCCAAAGTATAAAGTGTGAGGCGAAATATTTTAGCCAGTGGGGTTGGGGGAATAAAAACGGGTTGAAATAATCTGATCACACTTACGTCATAGAGCAGTGCGAAACAACGTGCCGATTTGAGGCTGCAATCAACTGGAGCATTCTGATCACTGAGATTTCCAGTGGACTCAGGCTCACTGACACGCCTCGATTCAGTACCATTCACTCATACATTCAGTGGTGAGAGAATCGCAGACAAACGTTAAGCCTGACCAAATTGTTCGACATAAGTATTAGCAGTGATGTGTGAAATTGGTGAGATATCACGAAAAGTATGACAAGATGCCCCTATTTTAGATACAATTCCTAAAATTTACCTCCCAACTGCTCTGTCAACATCGTACGCAGATTAGCCGCTGTTCTGTCTTGGTTGTTTGACAGTTAAGCATCAATGTCATTCTTGCGATATATTGATAAATTTTTGGGTACTTGTTTAGATAAATCCCGAGCATGGTGCTGACTATTTTGAATAACTTACTCAACGTCACACACACTACAATATATTACGCGACGTTACTGTTCTGAGTAGCGCTGAATTACTTGGACTTTATAGTGTCTGCGAGGGTACTGTCCGGTTTTGTGCTGTCAGTATATTCTTGGTATGAGGTTACATTCTTTTCTGTTTGTGAGATGCTAATGTGGTGACATTGTAATACTGCTGTATGTTAATTTGGCCATATTTTACTATATCAGCGACTCATTGCATTCAGTAGTGGGACTTGTAACCATGGTATTTCGTATGACTTCTTCACTCTGGCCCAAATTATGTGAAGGTACCTGGTAGAACAGAACTTGTTGTCTGCCGAACCTTCCGGGCGATCAGAGCGGGCAATTCTTACCACAAAAGGTCAGTTAACTGAAGATATTCAGTTAACTGACCTGCGTTTTACAAACGCTGGTTTATCAGAGGCACCTCTTAGATAATTTAAATTGTCGCCATTCAAAGCTCTTATTGAATACCATCATCCTCATTTTTGAACTCATTCACTCACAAAAGTAGCCCACAATACTTTTGTTTAAAGGAAGATAGCGTTGCCTTCAAACATTCGAAGCAACTGGTGGTGACCTTGTGTTAAGACATTATCGTAATCTTCGGAAATATTCGGCGAAATGTGCGTTTTTATTTCTGTGAATGTATGTACAGATTAATCAAAAACAGTAATTAACAATCATAGATCACATTTACGTTCACTGAAGACATGTAAACGAAATAAACACTGCTAACAGTTTTTCTGTTTGTTCACAATTACGAACGATGTTGTTTACATACCGAATTGCTGGTCACCTATTTACGCTGCGTTCCGATAGACACAAAGAGAATAAGAAAGTTCTGTCCTTCCACTCCTCCATTTTCATTTTGATCACACAAGCTTGTTCGTATTTGTTAAACAATGTTCGACAAAATGACACTAAACAGCTCATATTCTAACGATTTCACCTTAGTTGACCTATCCGTTGGTTGAACAGTTTGCTATAAAAATGTCGGCGCACATCAGCCAAAACTCCATTCAGCAGAGAAAAGATTTCCAAAAAATTTTTAACATCTGCGTGAACTGCTATTTTGATCACATCGTTTCGAACATGTGTTTCACACCAGTTGAAAAACTGTGACATGTGGATAGTGATTCGTTCGATAATGTTTCTACGTCCAGAACTGACTAATACATTTGCAGACATAAAAACCTGAGTTGTGACGAAAGAAAATTGCATAAGCGAAGAGACAAAAAATATTCTCAGAGGTCGTAAATAAGCTAACTTGTTTTGCTCCTCGATTTTCGCAACCTTCTTTCTTCTTGAACTAACTACTCTGTGGGAAAACTGAATTCTTATCCTTGAGCTTCGACCAAGGATGCTTAAAAAGTAAAAAACGTTTGTAATTTTTCAACCGTTCCGAATAGCATGGCTGAAAGATTACTGTGCTGGACACTGGCTGCGTTATGTCAGTGAGAAGTACTCGGTTGTAGCCTAAGTGTTTCATTTTATTTCACGCTCACATACGTGGTATATTTTATTCGATAAAAAGTCATCTTTTGTGTTGCGGATAGCTGCCTGCTGAATATCAGTCAGACGTTCATTCGTCCACTGGCGATTTCCATGAGCGCTGACCCGAAGGCACTGTAGCTCGGGTTGCTGCACACAGATCGTGAAAACAGTTCAGTGATAACGTCACCCCCTAAGTAGGTGTGTATTTCCCACAGTAGTGAATGTAGTTTATGCATATACGAAGATAGCGGAAACACGCTTTTGAAGTGCAACGCTCCTCTCTCTAGAGAGCTCTACTAAAGAAAAGGACGTCTTAATCTGACACAGAGCAAACTTCGGCCCTAATCTGGTCAACGTGGTCAATTTCTTGAAAGTAACTTGATTTGACTGTCTACTCCAAGCGAGTAGTAAGATCAGTTATAACAATTAATGCGAAGGTGGCTCTACAAAAAAGTTGACTACAAAGTACGCTTCGACTAGTTGAAGCTTCAGGAATAGAATGGCTTTTCTTGATAGGGCATTAGTATTGAACAATTTTGAGATAAGCAGTTATAACATCATAAGGGTTATGTTGTTGTCGCCTCAGTTCCCTTTCGATCACGATTATGAAACACAAGACTTACTAACGGGTTTTGCGACTTTTACATATTTCCTAGGTAAGGGATATTGAAATGGCAAAGAAACCACTTCAACCTAGTCCGAGGACGAGGGCGAAATATTTTTCCAGGGTTGTGTGGGATGCAGAACAAGACATTTACGCCACCAGCGTGTATATACGAGACATTCAAGCGTTTAAGATATAGTGCTGTTGTGTAGTCTGACCCTGGGAGTAGCCTGGTTATCTTTATGTGTTGAGAAGTTTTACTTGCGAACGGGGATTGCCAGTTGAGTGATGACTAACCCTGACAACAGTCGAGCTTCTGTTTTGATTCTTACAGCTGTGGCGTTTTCGTACAAAGCCCGGCATATCACCACATTCGTGGTAGGGCTAGTTAACGATGTTGTGAGTTTAGACTGGATTGGAGAATGGTCAGCCAATAACTGTTCGCACAGAAGCTACGACAGATAAAGTTATGGTCAACTTGGCGTCAGCCAGTCACAGACGGCCATCAGCTGCTGTTAAATGCGTATCTGTTTGAAACAACCTAGTTGTTAAGTGCAAAGTCGTGGAATAACACAGCAACAAAATCAAAACACAAGAATGCCTGTCGCCTAACAGCGTTTGTAAATACTGTTGTTCCTCTGTAAAATGGTGCTGTTTTTTCAATAAACTGACATCGCTTAATACGGCCCAGACTTCTGTTGTGATTTTCTGTCGATTGGGTAGTTCAGTAAGCTTCAATCTATTTATGCAATAAAACGCCCCCGGAATATAAGGGCAAAGTCATCCTTACAGTATAGAGGTTCCAGTCCTCGGAGGTGGAGATTTGTAACATAGAATACTCCCTGAAGCTGTTGATGAAGCTTTGAATTATTTTTTCCTTTGTCGAATGCATGTCAGTCCATCGACTGCCCGGTTCAAACTTTGATGTGCTCGACAGAGTTGTATTACACTTATTGATATAATCGAATTTACACACTATTATCACGTTGGGAACTAAAATTGTGCTCGGAAAGAAGAGGGAGTTTGTGCGATTCATATCTTAATGTAGCCGTTAAAAACACCAATCATATTAACATTAAATCAATTCAGACTTTCCATCAGTTTGAAGGTGAGAGACTTGAGTAACCAATAGGGCTGTATGAATGTGGCTGAAAAAAAATTTCTATCAACCTTAAAGCAAACAAAAAAACTTCAACATGAGGTTGTGTAAGTCGATACATACTTGCCAAAATCACTTTGAAATACTGCGCATTCTATAACGAATTTCCTTGGCATGCTTAAATTAACATTTCCCTAGTGTTCACAGTCAGGTTAGTAATTGAATTTACTCACTATTAGTCTTGTTTATGAATGCACCAAAAATGCTTCATTACAGCGTAGGAAAATGAATGGTACTTTACAGTGACGTACACTACGATAAACGTCGTCAATTTTCTTAGTGATACTGACTGTGTTAACAAATTTTGATGCTCCGATAATTAGGTGGTACCGTATGGTCAGTATGGTCTTTGAACAAGCCGCTACTGATGAATGACCATCCGAGAAGGTTTGTGGAAATCCAACAAAAATAAAAGCGGCTTTGGGATTGAACACTTCTCAGAAATCAATTTTTACAACATACGCTTTCCGATAATATATGTACCAAGTGACAGTCGGTCCTGAATTACGCTTAACTTGCCGTTGGGTTATAGCTGAAAGTTCCACTGATAATTTTGATTTTACGGTTTTCCACAGCAAATTATTGCGATCCCCCGAATTTCGGTGGACCCAACAGTTCTGTTGTTCTAGTTTCCATGACATACAAAGCAGTGGAGCATTTATGAATGCACTAAAACGGATAGAAGAACGCATCTTAGAAAGTCGTTGAATGTGGTAACGTCTAGGCTATAGTATAATTTAGCTACACACGTTCACAAAAACCACGAAAACTACATGAATGCACAGATCTGTACCCTCATTAATGAACAAGAAATATGGTGTATTAAAGGCTAGGATGTACTTGAACAACAACAACTAAATCGAAGTAACAGCCCTTCTGAACTGTAAATGTTGTCTGTTAAAGTCGATATCTACAATAGACTTGATGGAAATGTTTGTCATATAGAACGGTGAGGTTAGGGCGTCAACAATATCTGCTATGTAAATACTCAGGCAAGGATCCATCTTTTCATTTTTAAAAAATGGCCATTTGTGTTTACGATCAAGTACTCGTGAGCCATCGCACATGTCCTAGGTCGCTATGATGCTGAATCCGTGAGCGGTAGGTAGAATTTCCCAGGAAGTATATCAATCGACTAGTGACCATTCGATTGACGGTATTCTCAGTTCTCAACAACACCTGATCCCAAATGAATAATGCGGCGTGTCTAAGTAATGTTCCCAGTTGGTACTTGTTACACAATATTAGAATTGACGGTTGTAAGCTGAACTTCGTCATGATAAATGTGCCACAGGTGGACTAAGTCATCTGACGTATACCAATTCCTCGGTAATACAAATAACTGTTAGCTCTCAAATAGCTACTAGTACTGCCAGGATGGTTAATATGTAGATGTCATATCACACGTTGGTTTAAAGGCACAAGGAACATTACATGATCACCGAACATGAATCAGGTGTCTATAATGAGAAACAAACCTTTCGGCGATAATAACGTTCACATCTTCCGCCAACGGCATCACGGGCTAACTAGTTTGACAGGACTGTGTAAAGTGTTATAGAGAGCAATTGTCGCACGAAACCAATTATGCTGATGCCTCTGATCAATAATCCTCCCAAATGAGCATGAGAATTGGAGTAGTGGAAAGAAACGTTTGTGGTGAATATATATTTGTAGCTTGCTCCCAACCAGCTAAAACACCACAATATATGGAAAATACTTATCAGAAATAGACGGAACAAAGGGAAGATATCATGTTTCAAGATGACAAGTCAATAGTGGTCATGACGTAGAAGCACGGTGATGTTACATTATTAGCGGTGATGATTTTGACATAAATATATTGGGGATTAGATGTCAGAGAGTACACGGTAAACGTCTGCGGTCACTTTGACGAGAATAATGGTAACTGGAATTGCAGCAGTAAAACTGAATTTCCGGGTTAACTTGTGGCGAAGACGCAACCGCATGTAAAATGGAGTAGAAGACAACAAAGTTCAACTGAATTGGGGTATAAAAGAAAAATGATGTTTTTGTGTAGTCGGATATAACACCAAGAGTCGGGTGTCGGGAAAATTTTCCCGGTATCCGCAAATTTAGAATCGTGTTGTGGTTTTGTGCAGTAGATCAAATGAAATACCGCAGTTGTGTCAACATTATGTTTAGGCTGTTGCCAAGATTTAGTGATAGCATTATCAACGACTCAATTTGCTTACCTACATAGCAATTTGGGGATATTTCCAGTTCTCCTAAAGTACGGTCTAAATGTCTACTCCCACAAATGACTCTGGAACTGTCGATGCAATGGTATGATTTCAGTAAGCAGAGGTTTTATGACATTGCAAGTGCAACTGACAGCCCGATTCAGTCCGCCTATGATAAGGTCAGTATTGCTAGCCTTACCCCGGTAATTCCCATTCCTTTAGGTTTTAAGTTTGTACAAAGATGGATGGTTAGGACATATACTAAGGATAACACCATGTTACCTTCTACACCGAACGCCTTTTGCGAATGTTGCGACCGACTAGTGTAAGGTGCGAGGCGGAGAGATGATGATCCAGCGTATAGAAACCAGGTCGCACAACAGTCGATTGGCTGTTGAAGGTCGGGTTCCTCTCCAGGGCTGAAACTCTCGTGAGTCACTGAGTCTGTGGCTGGAAGCTGTAGGTGAGATGTTGGCTTGACTCGTAGTTCCAATCTCCATTAAGTCCATCACTCTGACAGCGAGGTTCATGGTTTAACCCTCGATACCAAGCTTCGGAAGTGCTTATGCCCAAATTATCATTGATGCTTTCGTATTTGTCATTAACTGATCATTTCATGCATGCTGTTGTAACCTCCTATCGCCTGGTCTGCCCGTTATAAGTAGTTTGTATCTGTTTTGGTTTGTTGACTGGGTGGAAACCAGTGACATACCCATGTATCAGACATTTTGCTTTCTGATACCCGGCACGTGCTATCATTCGTTGAGTTTAAAGGTTTCATACAATACGCTTCTGGCGTTGTCTCTTTTCTGATTGCACATGCAGAAGAGTTAACGTATCTGCTGATCATGACCTCGAAGTTTTATTGGAATGAAGTTAGGAGGATGAATTTCGTAACAACGTAATACATTGTTTTTCTGGGTTAGTTGTGTGAATTTAAATGTATTTTCACCCACACACTCAACAAGGGAGGTCTGTGATCAGTTCGTCATATAAACTTCTGCGAATACAGCGTTCTGTAAATTTCAAAATATGAAAACAGACATTTTTGGTTAGGTTGACTGTTTCTGAACCGTGGGAAACAGCGTTTCATGAGCCATCCGGAAATTTCCTAGAAATGACTGTGCGGATTCCTCACTTTGAAATATCTGAGGCAGTTGTGTTGTCTGAGACAAGCCAGTTATGGCTGACGAGATTCCAGTATGAATCTCTTAATGATTTTGTTGTCTCAGTCGGTTATTTTTTTACAGTCAACAAGAAAGTATAGTGCCAGTATTCCGTTGAAAACTCTGTGATGCACTTCTCACGTGAAACAATCTGGTCAATAAAAATATGGAAAAATCCATTGGTCTGCTCATTTCATATGAGTGATATTCAGCTACCGGACACAGTTGTCATGCCGACTGTTAATTTACATTTATCAACTTACTAGTTTACAGAGTGTTGGAGTAAAGCAATACAAAAATGAAACTTGTAGGAGTGAAAACGGATTTTAACGCTCCACTGAATCATTTGCGGTTTAGTGCAAAAGCAATCCACAGCATGGAAAATATCCGAAGCTTCTGTGTGCATGTAACTACAGGATTATCTTCTGTCGCTACTGGAGGCGCAGTCAGTGGAGACTTTGTGTTTACAATAATGAAGCAATTCGGAGAGAAGCCCGGTAGCAGAATTACCGTAGATATAAACGGGCCAGAAACACAACAGTAAAAGTTTGAATTAAAGGCATGCTCATTCAAAACAGTTTTGTATGTGCGGAAAATGCCAGCCTATGAAATCTTTTGATGAAAACTAGGATAACAGTAAGACCACTATGATTGCATTCAGCTCATGGTTTACAGGTTGATAAGCTGATAAGCTATCAAATCTTTTGAACGACGAGCAGTAGCAATGAACAGTGAATTTCAAGCAAGACTTTGTTAATCGCATCTGAACGAAACAGAACATGAGATCATATAACTGCAAGACATTTAACAGACTCAGATTGTGGTATAAAAAGAGGAATAGTATGCATAAAATCATCTGCTAGGCGTTTACCCTTGCAGATGCTAAACATCATGTTTAGGTAGTTTAATGTGATTGGTTTAAGCCATCTAAAGCATTGCTCTGTTTCTGTTGGTTCATCTTACAGAAATGCATCTTGATCTCTCCTGCTGAGTACAATGTCATCAACAGAACTAACAGCAAACAACTCAGAGATCATATAGAGATCTTCCGCATACAAATCAAAGAAGAAAAGGCAACAAATAACATCCTGAAAGACTTAGAAGTCGCTTCGATTATTGAATGGTTTGGTGTAATTCATTGTGACGTGATGAAGATTTTGTGAAGTGCACTCCAACAAGCTGCGGTTGACTTAATTTGTTAGATAGCTGTTTATACTAATACGGATCGCCATATATAGTTACATTTTACAAATCTTTACTGGCTGCAACAACTCCTGCTTGAAGATATGCCTCCGAAACTGTTTTCTTACAACAGCTTACCTCCACTTTAATTCGCAATCAGCTATTCATGAAAAAGTGTTAGACAATAGTTGGTCTGTATTTTTGCAACCGGGTCGCTTCAGCAATCATATATTCGAAAAGACCCATTTTTATGTTTGCTCACTTTTGTCTTATTGGTTCACAAGCAGATTATTTCCATCCGTTCAAGACAATTTTTGTCTGAGGCAAAGGCCGAATACGCAACTGGTCTTTTAGAACAAAAACCTTTGTTTTTTCCTTGAGAACAAATATATCAGATAGCCTCAGTTTTGGTATCCTAGTGGAGAAATTAAGAAACAATGTAAGGTTGATCGTTCTCATATTAAGTTACACAATAGCTGAGCACGCGCTACAGCAAATTACAGTATACTGGTGTATCTGTTGGTCTCACTTTCTGATATAATCAATAGCTGTTCAATCCGAATGTGGATTTATGTTGAAGTGATGAACAGTAATAGGCAAGTTGTTAAGCTGAAACTGTGGCTTAGTTGTTTCATAAATGAAACTTACTTTTTCGGGAGTGGTTTATTAATCCACAGGTGTGGTTACATTGCTTTCTCTGACAAATGTGATATGTGGGCCTTTCTAGCCGACTGGTGTATGTCAATGCTACTTGGTGTAATATCCAAGTATCTTATGAAGGAAGATGTCAAGTTCAAATGCCGTCAGAAGAATCTTGGAATATGTAGTGCGATAAATCATTAATATTCTGAGTTGTCCAAATCACGTAAATGTGTGCTTTTTTTTAACGTCGGTTTCGCTGATAGTTGTATAGAATGCATGACACCGATTTATTTGACGAAACAGTTCATTGAACGTCTAGCTGTTGTCTGTTTTAGGTTAAGTACCACCATACTTGAACCCTCGCACCCAATCGACAACGTCTCTTGTTTCATCCATTTTAGATATATATATATATATGCCAGCGAAAGCATCCACATTTGGTTAGAAATTTGAATCCACACGCAAAAAAAACAGATTCAACCTAATCGTTGATGAGACGCAGCAACGTGTAATTTTCACACTTACTATTAACTGCTTCGAAAGTTAGCGAACACGGTTGATAAATCATTTGCGAACATCAAAGCCGAGTGTTGTAGATGGTGATCGCTCTATGAAGCTCCAAGTTAGATACACACTCACTCCATGAAAGAAGCAACCTGTGAGTAACTAGGCAGAACTCACTTGCGATACTGAGCAGTTCCTCTCTAGTCAAGCCTTCGCAGAAATTGTAGTGTTTTGCAAGGCCTAAACATCACCACGGACCTACGGACTCTATTGAGTTTGAAATGGACGGGACAACTAAGCTATAAATGAATTAGTGCCAGAAATTCGAAACACTGAGTTCCCCATTTCCAGTTCATTAAGACGGCAAGAAGACATACCCACTCTATATAACTGAATAATTTATGTAATTAACTGATGAGAATAAACGAAAGGTTTGCATCTCGCAATGTATGTCTTCTTGTCATCTTAAGGAATTAGTATCAATAAATTTCAGCATCTTCTGTTTCTACAGCAGGATGTGTGGTTACTGTCCGCCATACTAGTTATAGTATTTTACAGCGTTTACTGTCGTCCTTATTTATGTTGTCAAGCGTGAACGTCGTAATCCCAGAACCTTAAATCTATACTAAAAACTGAGAAACTAAGGCTAATTATATCCCTGTAGCCCAGGGTTTTACAGTCACAGTTTTACTTCTCTGTCTTCAGCTATCTGCCTAACATTTATCGTGGTAACCACGTCTTACCTATGTTTTTTGCATAGACTAACTAGCTGAATATCATATGGTGCAGTAAAATGACAATACGAATCGCCGTTTACGCACAGTAGAACCACTTTCTACTCAGCAAACGAAGAAAGAATCGCCTGTCTTAGAAGTTCACCGTGCAAACGACAGACGAGGTAATGTGACTGTGAACCCTTCATATGTGTAAGTAAAATATCACCACTAATGAGCAGAACTCATATATGCTGGTGAGCATCTGATGAGGCTGTCACTAGAAAGGTTTTCACTATTTCAGATACGTCAATAATATCCTAGCAAATGTTTCTTGCTCGAAGGAATAAGAACCAATTCAAATCCCAAAAGTGTTTCTTGTGCGGTCTTTGGAGGCTGTTGCTTCAGCTGATTTCATTGACAAAAAGTAATTCCATACTTTGCAGTAAGTTAACGCCAAATTGTTTACATCGGGATTCATCCTCCGAAGAAAATTATATTTATGATTGTTTAACATTAACGTGAATGTCACATGAATCCATCGTGAGATTTATTAAGAAAGTTGTGAAGTCATCAAGATATAAAACTATCCCCTTTGTAATATGTCTTTTTCGGACAGCCAATATCATCAGTTCGTTTTTTATTAGACATTGTGTATAAAGGTTTTAACAAGGTATTCAGAATCACACTAAGGATCTTAGATACTCAGCTACAAAATGAACCAGTAGTACAAATCGGCATCACCAGCAACTTCCTGTTTCCATTACCCTACCCAGCCCTTCTTTTTAAATGAATCTATCTCCTGCTTTTTTTATCATCCATCTGAGCCACTGTTAGTTTGTAATTAACCAAATTTAAAAACATGTTTCCACAAACATGAGATGCCGTATTTTTCTCCACATTTTTTTTGGATATTACAAAAATTCTAACTACAAATCAATGCAGCATTAAAAATTGAAATCACTGTTCGGTGCTCACAGCAGCTTAATGACGATCATGGCACACATGACCAACTAGTGAAGGACCGATAGTTCACCAATTAGTGACTATGTCACTCGAAGTATAATGAAGCTAAAATGAACCAAGGCACTTTGAACTGCTCGTGTGCAATCAACTGACCAAGACTGCTATCTGTGTGACCCATCAGAAACAAATTCCGATACATTTTTAGTGGTAACTAAACTTTTGTAATTATCCCATCCCTACAATAATTACCGCATACATCCAGAGCTGATTTGAACCAACAACATGAGCAAAAACTCTACCCGTTCGGGGCTTGTAGGCTCAAAACTTGCGATGCAAACTGCTCATCGAAGTTCGACTGTATAAAGTCGGATCAAAGAAATGTTTAGATCGCACGCCTGACAAAACCCCTCCTCCCGCTTAATTAATACAATGGCTGTCCCTTTTCTTAACAAGTCGCATCTGCCTTTGCGCATGGGAAGTACAAATATATTCTAGTCATCACTTTTACTGTGTTCATAAAATAGGTCAAATATTTCTCTTCTGTTTTGACATCCAGTTACTACTATTGTGTGTGGACGTATTTTTTTGGTCGCCCTGTCCATTAATTCAAAAAAGGCATGTACTTTGTTAATCATTGCATTTTTTGGTGTACAGTTTAGCAGTTAAATAATTAAAATGAGCAAGTAGCCAAATTGGCATGTCAACATTAGTGCACATATCCAAGAATTCAAGTGAACCGAACACTTCGCACTACTGTCTAACGATCCGTCAATGTGACTGACTTAAGGCTTCCACAGGCAGCTGTTGAGGGGCTGTTGACATCTGGTACGATTGAGGAGCTAAGTATATACTAAATTATGCAGCAATTGACTAATGTGATCTGTCAGATAGAAAAAGTGCTGTTTCCACAAAAAATATAGATCAGTAGCACAGCGACAGGTGTACATCTTAAAGGAGAACTACATACCAGACAACTTTCTCCTTTTTGGTATGTGTTTTTTCCACTAAAACGACTATACTGCTAACGCTGGTCTTGTCTGAGGGATAACGACGACTTTGCTGTTGGCAGTCCTATCACATTCGAGTAGGTTGACATCAGGACAAGTAGTTAACCCACGAGAGAGTTAATAAACTATGGTGCCTAGGACTATTCTTTACTCATGAATTAAGGGAAGAGCTGAGGCTACCCAAATATCAGGTGGTAGGTGTACTGAGTACCTGAAGTCGTTTCCGTTAGTGCTCTGGCGTATTGGCTGTTTGAGTTTAAAAATGATTTTAAACTGGATGAAATATGCAAAAATGTAACAAATCATGAACTTCGACACAATGCCATTGTGTTACTTCGATACCTCAGGACAAAGGGACGTTTACCAACGTTCATAGATTTTTCATGCGGTAGTCCAAATGAGACAACAGCTTGTCGTTAAACTGTTTGGCTGGAGGAGATAGAAGAACACTGTGCAACATTTGTTTCCCTCCAAAATTTACCGTTAGATAAACCGCTGAACTACGGTTTTCCAGCAGGAGAGATGCCAGCCGATAACAATAAGCAATTTGAACGTCAGCCATGTACCAGAAAATCAAAAAGAAGATATCTGAGCTATTGAGTTCCTTTGATCCGAGAACGGAATAAGACACGTCGAGGAGTGTTAACAGTTCAATTACTCTTATCAACTGTAAAAACAAAACATCAAACATTTCTAGCTAACGAGTGACACCAACAAAAACACAACCAGTGGCCGCTTTACATTCAGTACAGACAAACTCCTGAGCCAATTATTTATGCACAAACATGGTTGGACAATGTTAATTGTTTAAAACTGGCCAGTTAAGCGCGACCGATCTTAAATTCTGATTTCACAATAACAAACCGAATCACACGATGTTTCACCAATATATCACTAAATGTTTGTACTCTACTGAAAATTTCTCAAGCTTTCTGAGAAATATTTAGGACAATACAGTTCCAAGAGAAAAGAATAAAAGATAACAAGGAGCACTGTATTGATGAGACCAAACCTGAGTAAACACAGAGTCGTGAGGCACTCTTTTGTTGATTGCACGATGGTGATCAAAATCCGACGTTTGCAGGTAACTAATGGAACGAAATAGAGGTATTGAGGACACGTGAATTTAAATGAAGTGAACCAAATAAAGATACTTTCTGCTTATTGAGGCCTCTCTTCAACACGTACACACCTGAACTCTTCAGGGTAAGCATTAATTCTGAAGTTTTCCGAGAATCTGAACTCCACCTGATACAGAACAGTTAACCTGATTAATTAAGAATAGTACGGCCAAATTAAAATGAAGACCATAATTTCCATCAGCAGCAGCAAACAATGAAAGGCCGTCTTGTTAAACCTAGATGAATAGTTACCTGTCCAGTGGACTCAGAGTTTATACTCACTAGTGAACAAGGACACATTTGATCAAGTGCAAATTAGCGATGCTGTAGAAAAAATGCATACAATAAAAGGTTTGAAATGAGCAACTAGATGCTTTTATTCACATCACTCATTGATTGGCGGTTATTGCAGAGATAACTGAGGAGATAGTCAAAATCTGGTTCTCTGTAGTTGGAAGTCAGTGCAAACGGAGATTTAAATGACTGTCCAATGTTCTATTGGGATGCACGCTTTGTAATGGATCTGACACAGATCTGCGGGAAAAGCTCTAACAGACGTTACGGCATTTAGAAACATCAGTATTTCTTGCTGAAACGTTTAGAAAGTGGTGAAGTTTTGAAATGGGAACGCGTGATATGTGAAGCCATTTTCCAACAGGCCGGTGACTGCAACCGTCAGACAATAAAACCAATGTGCTACTATGCACCCCGAATCCAATAACTGAATTGTTAGTTTTGGTAATAGACTGTCAAAGCGATCAACCTCAAACAGCAGATAGGACAGCAGTAAAATGCATTGAGTCAGGGCGAACACTAGCACGTTATGTATGAAAATACCTTAAAAATGTCAAAAAGGGGCATGATAATGTAATCTACTGGTTACGAATGATCAATAGTAAAAGATAGTCTATACTCACCTAAAGTGAAAAGGTGCACTTAAATGAGTACCTGGGGAATTTCTGCTCACCCTTGTTGGTCTTTAGGTGACTTTCCGAAACAGTCGTTTACAATAAACCTTACTTTTCCCACAATTTTTAAACTTCATATTACATACCAAATCAAGTTGGTCTGCTATTGAGTGCTTCTGGATGAACATGCTTCGATAGTTTGCGAGCTTCATTAAGTCTTCTGTAGGCGATTGCTTCGAGAAATCACTTAAACACCAACGTGATTGAGGAGAAAGTCCCCAAGGATCCTTCTAAGCACGTGATGAGTTTGTCGCCCTGACAACTAACTGCGACCCAGCTAGAAGCTTTATACTGTCGTCTGAAATTTTACGTTCCCTCTGGCAAGCTTAACTCGGTTGAGACCCAAGCTCATTGTGAACAACTCTATGAACAATTCTCCGACCAGCAACCAAAATCAGAAGAAAATAAGAGTTTGCTAAAAGCAAAGCTTGTTGATTTGCAACACTAATTCAGAACCGCGTCTAATCGGCAAAAGTGCCTTCTCACAAATCAACATATCAGAGCTCTCAGATGACTGAGGTGTGACCACGAATTAGTCGAATTTCGAAATATGTTCGGCCACTCGCCGTGACAGCTGTCCAGCTGTGTCGCCTACGTAAATAGCATTTAAACTGCAACTGAAGCGGTATAGAGCATGAGAAACAATAATTTGACGAACTTCGTTCGCAAAAGTCGCAAAATTCGATCCGCTCTATAAATTCCTATATATATTCCAGCGATTCATCAAGTTCCCGTAAAACCTAAGTCGGTTTATTTCAGTCTCGCTTTTCACAAATGATAGTATTCATCCAGTCTTTGTAGACTTCAATACTTAGGCCATTTTCTAATGGTTACAATTAATTGTCTGTCACGTTGCCGGTATGATACAATGTTGTAAGATGCAACGTAAGCAACTAATGATTTGGAGTGAAGGAAATGAATGACACTGCTAGTAGGTTAACTACCTGCTTTCATACATTGCGCTCACCCCGATCCACAGAATTTGTTGTCAGAGACGGCACTGCGGTGGCAGTAACTTCAGATAAATGGTGTGCACCTAGTTGTTCCGCTGGTTTGTCTTTGAAGTAATGACAGGTGAAAGACAAGTGAGGCAGTGAGAGTAGGTGACATCACATCACCAACTTTTGTCTGGTCGTTTGTTTTTGAGGCAGATACTTGATGGTAAATTTTTAAAAGTGATAAGTAATCTCTATCACATACATGTTCTAGACCTAAAATGAGCCAGCTGAATTCAACTTACATTTTTCTACCGGTGCGTGGGTTAAACGTTGGTATCAACGACCAAAGTATAGCTATCGGAGAAAATGACTGTTGTTTTTCTTCGTTTTGTATAGTCGATGGTGACGAAAATGATGAAATGCGATAGGGACTGGAATGGACAATTATCCAGTGGAAGCGTGCGGTGATTTTGCTGTAAACAGAAGAGTGGCTGACGTGGTTGCTGCAGTAGTACCGGTGTGAGTGGATTTCATTTGGTTTTGTGAGAGGTGACCAATTACATGTTGGCCAGGAAGTGGCGCATGAGCATGGGATTCACGAGGGCTAACTACACAAACGACCGGACTTCCGATTCAGAAGACAGTGCATGCTAAGCTTGTCAACGTCACCTCCATCGGCATGCACAAACAACACTAGACAGAACAGTGGCAGCTGTTGCAAAATTTGAGAAAGAATTTAAACGAAGTGGAATAATCTATCTTTATTACTCGTGAGGTGTCTAGCACAGGCTTTTTGAATTATTGAAAGTATTATTTAAAAAATATGTCTGAAAAACCCAGCGAACAACCGGGAAGTAGTGTTTTCCACACATGGAGTTCTCAGTGATACGCTTTTCACTTCAGTATAATTAACATCCACAAACAATTGATTGAATTTGTTATAATGTTAAGACATAAGTTACTAATACGTAGGAAGGGATTTTCTGAATATTATGAGTTGAACGTCATTCATTATGGTATGCCACAACTTATTACAATTAGCCGGTTCGGACGCTATTGGGTGGAAATTTTCTGACACGTTTTTCCATCTGCTCTTACACTGACGGAACAAATACTTCTAATGTCACCTACAGGGAAGCTACAAAACCAAATTATGCGATTCTGACTCGACAAGCATCCCTGATTTCGACAAACAGACAATCCCGCAGGTGGATATGGCAGTCACAACAAGCAAAAATGAAGGAAGTGAGAAACGTAGCGATATTGCACTTTTTGTGACACAACAAAAGCACTACTGGTTGAACAACTAGCTCATATGAACTATTGGAGGCGGGCACATAAGCTTCCAAAGAGATTCAATTCGTACAGGCTAGTCGAATTATGTGGAAACATTCGTTCTTTTCTTAAAGTATATTGGAAACCGACGGCATCGTTGAAAGTGGTCACTCTTTTGTTTGTGAGATGGGTTTGGAATTGACGAACAGAGCTAGATTAATTTAGTTCGAATTTTGGCGGTTTTTCTCACGTTAGCCAATCGTCATTTGACCCACCTCCGGTTTCTACTTATAATCACGAACAAGTGCATAACAGCGATGTCAGTCACAACATGCTGTTTCAGGTTGAACATCACCCACAATCGATCGCAGCTGTCGCACTCCCATAGACTATCCGGTCGGCCCCTTTCGAAAAGAAGCACTAGACTCGAGTTTCGCTTTCATTAGAGCTCGTCAGTAGTGCATATCATCGCCGCTGCCGGGACTTGAACCACGGACACGCTGTTCATGAGGAAACCGTGTTTACCACTACGCCACTGACCTCATGTTAGGCACGACCGAATTATCATATGTGAACACTCAACCACTTTCGCTTGTGAGTAATGAACAGGTTGCCCGATCGTCTCGAAATGGAGACACAGTAACTGTCCTGTTAACTCTAACCGATAACCCCGCGATTAGGACTTCCTAGACAACATGCTGTCCCAAAAGACAGCTCAAAACGTTCCCGTACATGCCAACGATAATAATACTTACGTTATTTTCTTTATCTGTCTTGGGCAAATACTAGTTTAGTTAGGTTACGAAAACGTGGATAAGTTACTGATTCAAGTCGCACTGCTCGATTTCGCCATTCAGCTACATTTGCAACCTTTTTTTTACTGTAGTTTACATACTGTTGCTTAATAACTCTTTCCAAGGGGACGGATAAGACTACTCTACAGCGCGGGTCGTTCTACGTGGTAGTCAGTAACAGTATCATCGCCCCACACAAGGTGAAGTCAATGGTTTACGCGCTTTGCGAAGTAGAACGGTATCCTGACCAGTGCTGGGACAAACTAGTTTGTAGACTTCCAACCGATTTTACAGTGCGACTTAACTCACATATCTGCCAGTGAACACAATGATATGATAATCCCAGTATTATTACAAAGGGTTTACTCGAACGATTTCTTCTTCTTGAAGTCCTGAGTAATCACTTTGTGGTAGGACGAAATTTATTTTCAAGTTGTTCAATTATACAGATAGATATTTCCTATGTCAAGGGACAATGAAGACAGGAGAGGATAATTTATATTATATGAAGATTTTGTAACGTGAAGACAACACACTAAGCAGCTTGATGTCTGTACGCCACTTGATTCGCACGTATGAAATCAAACAACTGCACGTCAGACTTAAAGTGAACAGAACCCTATTTATTGGGTTCATTCATTAAGCTGGGGGGATTTTCAGCTCAATGTACTTGAACATTTAACGTTCTGAACTTGTTTTGATAGATTAACGTGCACGGGTTACTTTTATCAGCAAAACGTAAAGGAACGTTAATGACTGCCTGTGCTGTCGCCCACGCAGTGAGCAGAAGTGTTTCCGCTATTATATGGGCCCTCGAATCTGTAGAGTTTTTGAATAAATTATGTAATCAGGTGGTACTCTAAACTTCAATAACAACTGCAAATTTCACATCGAATATTCTTACCATGATATTTCAGCAACAGTTGAATAATGTGTTCTACGTCTTCCGCTATTACACAACGACCAGTTTCAGGATTCAGTGATGGAAGCGACGCTTCAGTTTCGTTGATGAAACAATTATAAGTTACCTGCTTGCGATGCGAGGAGCAGAATAATTGTCATTAACAACCACTCAGGTAATTTGGCCCTAGTACATACTCTCAAAATTTAAGACCAACTTTGAATAATCAGTTGGCTCTCTCTTGGACATATCAAATGTGTTATTGCAACTTAGACCGGATGGTTCCTTCCAGAGATCCCTTCATAGGAAAAAAAACTTGGACGGGGCAGTACATCAACGTTCTAAGCTTTGTTCCACTAAAGCAGAGGCGCAAATTGATCGGCTGTTTATCCAATAGAGCAAAAAAAGATATGCACGACAGTCACGATAGATAACAAATCGCAAAAAATGTAAGAGATGATGAGCCAAAATGGACATCCAGAAAGCTTCAAAGAAAAGAATATGAAATGTAAATATGTTCAGCCAGTAATGGAAACCGTATCGAAAAGCCGATTTTTGTCAGTTTGACATTTAAAGGTGATGCAGTTAGTGAACTGATCAGTCGCAGACTGACAAATTCACTGACCGAAACATACAACGCCGCACGACTGATGGTCTCATTTAAGAGCCGACCAGTGTGGGTATCACAACTCAAAGATAGTTTGGCTAAGTGTTTTTCGTTATTCTGTATTTACTCTCTCACCTGTTGTTGCCAAGCCGGCTGCGTCGGGAAAACTACTCGGCAACTACCAAACAGGATCCGTGAGTACCTTCCCAAATGACTACGGTATTGTATGAAGAAACCAATCTCAAGTGCTATCGGATCGCATCTGATCGACACAGGTCACCAAATCAGGCCCGACGGAGCGTTCAAAATTATTTACAAAGTGCCTCACGTTCATTCCCGAAGTGTCAGGACCAGACTGTTGTCTACGCCAGAGGCAATGGTTATCAAACTCTGTTACCTCCAACTGTGCGCCCAAAAGAAATTCGTACAGGCACTACACCCCCCGTTACTAACCTTGTGTAAACTGTCTGAAACCCCATGTCCCAGCAACCTGATTAACCCGAGTAACACGCTGTCGCACACCACTCACATGATTCATACAAACACAACACACACACAAACACAAACAAAAAAACCCACCACCAACCGTGTAGACGGTCACCCACGTTTCTCATGACGATTAACGTTGCGCATAACCATATTCCTGTTTTATATATAAGTTCAACTAGCCGCTGGTAATTGTATATGCCTGATGAGAATTACCGAAAACAGCTGTTTCCAAACTTGATTTTCATATCAGAAAGAATTAATCCATACATTTCCGCTGCATATTCTGAGTGAGTTTTCTAACAGTAAAGTTAGTAAAACTTCCAATCAAACTGGGTAGCCTCCTACTACGCAGAGTGCAGTCTACACAAAAAATGTTTCTCGTTCCCAGAAGATAAGTTAAAGAAATTGATACAACATATAAGTGTCTATATTGCAGTATTTTTAAAGCTCGAACTTGAATTTACATTATATACCGCCTGTTTTTCTCGTGTTTGGTCTTTTCTGACTTTACGAGGCTTCCTTTTTTTCCTATCGGCTCTTGAATTGAAAGAGATGATGACTGTGCCGACACCGTGTGAGTGTCACCCAAATTGTTGGCATGTGTGTAACCATTGGAGTTACCGCTAACAAGCATAAACACCAGTCACTTTTTCAGTTTACTATGTTGGAGAAAGAGTGCAATTTAATTCCGCCGCCAATGATCAGAGATGATGAAGGAGTATCAAAGCTTTGGGACTTACTGCGTTTCTGCAAGTTGAGCTGAAGGCCACTTCGACTTTTGTTGGAGTTTCGTCAAAAATATAAAATTCTGTTAACTGTTTCCGCAACTCATAGTTGAATGTGCTACCTCAAATAAAGTGGTGGCTCCCCTCACATGGTTTGGTTCACAATGGTCTATCAGGTGTTCAGAACAAAATGTACGCTCGTGAGCCATCATTTTTAGCATACAGTTCCATTTGCACCCTGTCAAAGGCCAAACAAATATCGTTGGAAAACAGCCATACTATAACCAGGTGATAGAAATAAGTATTTCTTTGCCAGGGTAATTAACATTGTCCCTATAAAAACATCGTAACTATCTTACGTTATGTGTTGACCACTGTTGCACTCAGTGGCTTGGAGAGTTTTTAGTCATTTTGTGTATCGAAAATAGTGGATCCCTTCCAGCCATTTGAGAAAAACATTCGGAAAACACAACGCGATATAAATTTATTTTGCATGCAGCATGAAAACAGATAACAACAAGACTTCAATAAGACGACTATTGTTCAGAAGTGGACTGAATCCTGAGTAGTGCACACAACTGAACCCACGGCAAGCAAAGATTAACTGCCGGTTGTTTTTGTGCCCATAAAGCCGGCTGCCGACTGCTGGTAAACAAGCCTTGAGAATTTTTGAACCGTGAACAATCATCATGGCTGTAAACAAAGGCACAGTCTTGATACTGTGACGAGTGGTCAATAAGGTGTTAACAAGTGATAGAGTAGCGTTTTGTCCCCGCTGAGTGTCACTTACTGGCGGGCTGGTTGAGGTAGTTATTAAATGACCGTCAGAAGCAGCGAAACTTGTGTGCAATTCTTATCTGGATTACATTACTACAGTGTCGTGAACAGTGTAGCCTAACCATTATTTATCCTGAACTCTTCGCGCATAGTTTTCAAGTAACCACTCCCCAAAGGACAGAAGATTATCACTGAAATAAACTAGACAAACACAAAGAAAATGTAAGCAGAATTACGGCTTGACTACGTCGTTATTATAAAGTGATCGACAGTCAATGTCGGATTGGGTGTACTGGTAATCTACGGCTATATTGCCAACTTGTGTTCAAGGCTGTGCTGTCATCATAGAACAAGTGACTAGGACTCACTTATCCGTAAGATATTTATGTGTTTTACATTGAACCGCAGTTTGCAGTTTGTTGTGCACAGTCAGCAAACATGCCACCTAAACTTCTTCTGTCACGGGTTTCTTTCAACATCTATCCAAATCATATTCAAGTGTTTTCCATCCCAGCAGGTCACTAGTCAATTCAGGAAATGAGTCTTGGACGGAATTTGATGTATTGCTTCTTAGTGAATATGTAAACAGGTTAACCAACAAATGTCCTTCCGGTCGATGATGAGAGACTCTATGTAATTTCTGAATCCATTAGGACTCAGAAGGCCGTCGTGTTAAATTTGGACCGTGGTCTTCGAAAAATGTCCGATGAAGGTTTTCTCCGCGATTCAGCCTAGGTACAATAATGGGCATTAAGGAATGCATACTAACATATCGTATCACCAAATTACATCTTCGTTTTCTTCCACCATGATAACCTTGTCAGTTAAGGACACAGGAACTTAGTAAATATCCAGCCTCAAATACCAGAGAATGCTAGACAAAGTAAGACATTGATTTACCGATAGAAGCGTACTACTAGTAAAATCTAACTTCTATCTGGTGTAGTGAACTTGAACAGCTGTATTTAGACCTGGGGGAACAAAACGAAAATTGAGGAAAGTATCTTCCAGATTATAGGCAATATTACGTAACCCTGACTTCTCCACATCGCAGACAAATCAACTTATTTGCTTCCACCCACAGTCATTGGGACAATAGTCTAACTCTTACCAGGTGGAAAGGGCCAACATAGCTTGCTGGTGCAATAAAGTAATACAGTCTGGTGTGAGATTTGTTAATTTTGCACACGACTTACAGTCTTTAAGTGACACCACACAGTGTTTACATAACCGCATAGGACGGTTTGCAAAGGACATCATTAACTATCATTCACTTGAAACAGCGTAAACTTTTGGATAACACTAATTCCTTCTACGCATTTAGTTGAAACACAACACTGTCGCTGTTATTAGATTGTTCATGTAGTACATCATCTAAGTTGTTTATTATCACTGAATTATTGTTATACAATCAGTATCAAGACATAGCGTATCATATGTGACCGACTTTAGTTTTTCTGCCCTTGTCCCCCTTGTGTTATTCGGGAGTATGTGGATGAAACAAAACGATCTAATCCGCAAACACACCAATCATCTTACTGTATTCACAGATGCGGCAGTATTAAGCAAGAATAGTTTATTAGAATGTGGGTGAGTAATATAACTGACCAATGTCTCAGAAAAAAATAATCTTGTATAGATAACAGGTGATTGCCGAATTCCGTCTATTATCCGTTATATACCGGTGTATGAAGCCAATATATGCGTTTCATGTACACTGATTTGATTTTAATTTCAGGGCGGAAGATGACAGCTGTTTTCGCTACTGACTAAGAACTTATGGAAACGTTTATTTTTACGCTACTCTGTGTTCTGTGTGTAAGACTTTTTAAACAAAGCAGTCCTAAACTTCCGGCTATTTTTATACACTAAGTACACTTAAGTGATTGAAGTTACCGACCAACACACTGGTTAGGGTTTACAGGTTCTCGAAAACCTGATGTGGTGAGAAGCTTTTTGTGAAAAGTAATACATAAAGTAAGTCTTTAATACACATACGAGCAGTGGTCCTCCTAACGATCTGACGGTAAAGATGTGCAATTATGGTTCACGAAGATGCGTGTTCGAGCTCGGTTTCCTTGAGTGCATCAGCTCAGTTTTATTAATCTGCTGGCATTCAGCTCACATGTGAAATTATCCACTGCACGTTGTGGTGTATAAACGAGAAACATGCCTCAACTTGACGAATCATCTGCATTAATTCCTTAACTGACACTTTTTCTCAGGATCACTGCATTACATCGGCTTGGCAGCCATGTTTGCCATGCAGACGGTTCCATCAGAACTTTAATTTGAAATATGCTTATAACACACTTATGACAAGATTCATGTCTGATGTTTAGTCCATCATTAATGGTTCTCTTCGGCGCACTACCCTTCAAGTGGTACGGTGTATCTTTTCTAAATAATGAGTTGGAATTTTGGTTTGCTCACCTGCCTGCTCGCGGTTTTATTCTGCGATTTCCGGCCAGTCGAGGAACCACTTGTCCAACGTGTAAATTGCAAAACCCTTCTTGGAATGTACCTAGCATACGGGAACTGAGGATTCTAGTGATCGATCGTCGAGATTGCAAACAACGTTCACCCATTAGTAAGATCGGTTAGTTGTACTCTCGCGAACAGACTTGTCGCACAGGAGGCCGTAATGCGCAATTCCTACACAATCCATTTTCATTAAAATATGTGCACACCGAAGCCTCAGTAATCCCAGTTGCTGTAGTGACGATAATGTCAAAACGCAAACGATTATTGCAAAAGCGTTTGTATGTGGCGTGTACGAACGAGGCTATTTTGAGTGAAAATGTGGAGAATGTTGACCAGAACAGCTTAATTATATGAATAGCACTTTTGGAACAGCAAGCTAGTTTCCAGTTAGTATCAAATAGTTTTCAACTTGTGCAACTTTTTAACCGATGCATAATCAAATCGTATTTTGATAACTTTCTACTTTGAAAGCTCATTAGATTTTACATGTCCCTCTCATCATCTGATTTCTTCAAAGCCTTCGCCAGAACGCTGTCTAATGTGGCCCCTCGAAATGTGATTAGAATCGATTTAGTGGTTTCCACGCAATCGCAAACCTAACTCGAATACTACCGAAAGTTAAAAATTCGTCACCTGGAAGATCGTCCCACCGACTTCTCTGAACTCACAGACATGCATGCATTGAGGTATGTTTTTTAGTAAAATACTCACTGATATGGACACATAAGCCATAAAAGTGGGTCGAGTTGAAAACGGTGCCTCTATTCTGACAATCCTGAGTCCCTCAGCCAGTGCCGACCACCCTGCTTATTCAGTCGCTTAACTGTGTATTTTCGACGATAGAAGTTAGCCTGCTATTCGAACAGAAGCACGTACATAGTACTCCATACCTTACTCGTCTCACACGTAAAATCACACAGGTGGATCGTTTGAACAGGAAGAGGGCCAACTTGCCATCGTTTCGATGCAACGTGTGGTGGTCATGCTTTGCGTTTGTCAACGTGGTCCTTACCTGTCCAGTGCAACGTAAACGCGCTCCAAATCAATCGTCTGAACCACATAGCAAGTAATCACGCGTACGGTTGAACTGGAAATTTCCTGCAACAATTCACACGAGCATTTTGACAGCACACTTTTCAATATATTCAGTACAATTCAGAGTAATAAATGAAATATGTGTTTTCATCGAATATTGTTTGTACGATCGGGTATACTTGAAAGAGAAATGAAGTATATTCCCTCATTTTTGGATCAACATCCGATAGAAATATTGCGTTCATCCTAACACGTGATTCAAATCGATTGGGCTTTTCTTGGTTTTGTTCAGGAAATCGTCAAACAAACAAATTCATTGTTCTGCATTCTTGTGTACCTTGAGTGTTCTGATAACTGGTTATGTTTTACTAGGAGATATGTTAGGTTCTCGAGAATCTAAGTAAAGGTCCCAAGTATACCCTCAAAGATTACGGCAATATAGTTAGCAGACACTATGAAAGCCATTTCGTCCACTGCAAAAGGCAACCTTGCAGGTATTCGTTATGTTGAAATACTCTCTCCTCTGGATCGAAGCGAAGGGCATAGAGGACCGAAAGACCATCAAAGATGGTGAAACCATGATTAGCAATGTGTCAAACCACGTTCTGATGAATGCCATTCTCACGGATGAACATCCGCGTTTGAAAGTAATTAAGTCTGTGTTCAACTCAACAGACTGGGAACAAGGTGATGTACAGGCCGACCGAACGAAACAATCACACATGTAAAGGCGGCAATTGTTAAACTGTGTTGGAAAGGTCGGTTCCAGGAGTTCCATCTTTAGGTCAAATACAACACAATAAATGTAAAACTTGCTGTCAAGCAAGAATTACGTGGAACTTAATATAGTGCGAATCAGTTCGAGTTAGTGTGTATGTCGTAACTGAACCGGTTTACCGCGTCACACCCGTTTACAATAGACGTGTAATATATCGTATTCTGACCGTTACAGAGACTATGAAAATCCGAACGTTTAACTCAAACCTGTGTACAGAAGCCTGTTGTTTAGCACTTAAGTAGTCACGGTCTACAATCGTTGGACTAACTGAAGCGACACCGTATTAACTGTGTTTCTAATATCAAAGGAAGTCAGGTATACACTGTATTAACTTGAAACATTCTTTTCCCGTCAAAAAATTGACTAAAGAAGACAGTAGGC
>LUCH01001885.1:51359-67333 GCA_013368495.1 Paragonimus heterotremus
AAATCACAGAAATCATTGACTTGTTGAGCGATATTTGATTACATTTTCAATAATCAGCTAGGTTTACCGAAAAGCTCGTCTCGACTGAAGATACTGTGCTCTTTATACAACACAACACTGGCAGATATTCTTCCTCAGATAGACATTTTTATTTCAGTTCCCATGACTGTGAATTGTGTTAATCACGAGTTTAATAAAACAACAATCCACAAGAGACACTCACCGTACCCCAGTACGTAGACACAACCTTCTGTGCACGATGTCAATTTTACTCGATCATTACGTTGACAGAATAAGTAAGATCTTTTCTGTTTATTATAATCGATAACCCACTATCAGCCCTGCTTAGCATATTGTTAACGGAATATTGCTCAACCAAAATCGCGAGCGCTGGACTATTCATTCTTATCCGAAAGTTAATATCCCCTACTGATAACCGTGAATAAAGACGAAATCCGAGTTTATTTCAGAAATAAGTCAGCCAGAAAGTTTATTTGAAGCCTCGGACCACAAGCTAGTGTGAGTAGCGTTCTGGTCGTCATAGTTTAAATAATATAATTAAAATCAGTTTTCAAAAGTGCGGACAATGACATTTTCCTATATCTTTATATTTCGGTTTAACTTAGACCTAACTTGCCCTTACTGTGAATCTCACATGTTCATCACACAGATAAACTTTTCTCATTTTGTAGACGTTCTGCAAAAGAATAGTTTACTGACCGAGTGTTTGGGGTAGTCACCTGATAGGAGATGACCTTGAACAAATTGCTTTACGTGGTAAGTGCCAGAAGATGAATCGGACAGCGATGACTCCTGCGAGTTCAACTCGCCAACATAAGTTCAGTTCATGCTGTCTATCTAATTGCCTCCAGAACCCTAGTGCAGAAAAACAACTGGACCGCAAACACTAGCAATTAAAACTTTATGAAAGGTAGCAGTAGGAGAGCCTAAGGCTATATTTACATTATGACTTTACTGGCTGTATATAATTATCAGCGCAAAGTTGATTTTATAAAACTGACAGTTGTAATCTTTACCATCAACTGTCAGGTTGTAACTGAGTTCGAAAAGCAATTTGAAAATAATCATATATACGACAAATTTGCATAGAAGATAATTGTATATTTACTGTACCAAGAGGATTGTGGTTAAACCTCACATTTTCCTCCAACATACTCAAGTTAACAGAAGAAAAACTAAGCACAACTTTCCAGTGCTTGGTCTAATTTGTACTGTTGTAAACTCTCTTGTTGATGTTCGATTGATAATGCAGCGATATTCCTTCCCAGCTTCTGCACACGAACGGATACGATAAATTAATGGACAATTGCACGCGTGCAAAAACCTGTTAGGTCTAAGCAGCAGGGTGAGAGAAACATTTGGCACAAGAAACACAGATACGAATATCTGTTGGGTTTTCACTTTGATCGCAATGTACAGTGGTGGTGTACCTTATAGCATACGTTTTGACTGTATAAAGTAAACAATTATCGTTTCTGATACCGGTTTACGGGAATATTTTCAAGTAGTATGAGGATATCACTCAGCACCTTTGATCTCGAACGGAAACAAACTTCTGTCAGTTTGGCAAAACAAAGTGCATTTTGAATTTTTTTACACAGGATTATTGTTTGCCGGCGAACGCAGTTTATCCGCTGACAGATAGCATGGTGCTGTTTCACAAAGCCGATTTGTCAACTGAGTAATGACATGGTTTGAATAATGACTAACGACAAATCATAGCTTGACAACATTCAGGTTACACTGAACCACTGTATTCTCATGGAAGTCAACTTATTTGTGTACTTCTTTGATACCGTTGCAATTTCTTGCCCAGAAATCATTCTATAAAAACCTTTATACTGGTCCTTAAAACATTACATCACCGTGAGTATATGTTACTTTACTTTTAGACTGTATATCTGCGTTACCACTGGAGCTGTTTTTTTAATTTTTTTCTAATATCACTTAAAACGAAACATCAAAAAATATATGTCAAAACTACAAACAAACAAAACAGAAAGTTTATTGGGAGGGTTCGAACATTTTGCCAATGAGATTGATACACTCCAATTCATATGGACTTCTTGAACGAACGGTGTGGATGGTTTTGTTTTTACCAACCTGATAGTTGGCAAGTGTGCTCTTGGTCGATGATGCGGTTAAATTTCACACCGATAACAATTATATCATCCCCAAGTTCCTTCCGCATTGCTTTAAGTAGATTTGGGTTCTGTGCACAAAATGGACACTGCACCTCGTCTGGATTAAAACTACCTTAATTCAGGACTGGAAATAGCGATTACATGACTGTTGACGGGTGCTCCGTCCGAAACTTCCAACTGATTCATTTTCATTTTAAAGCAGGATTATCGTTTCTTCACTATGCTGTCGTAAGCAACGCGTAATGAAGGGACGCAAAACAGTTTCCTCTCAAAGGCGTTACATAGTTACAAATACCAAAGTATGTTTCTGTTAACTATAGGATTACGTGTTGTATTGACCGGCTATTTAGTTTAGAAGAATATTGCAGATAAACTTCAGCTTACATTCTTTTTAAAGAGGAATCTCGACTAGGCCGCACAACGTAAAACCCAGGTAACTGAATCGATATCAATGGGTGAAATCCGTAGACGAAATTACTGTGTGTATACCAACGAATTAACATTGATCTCTGCAATCTTACAAGCACCAATTGGTGACGAATGAAATAGGCAACTCAAGAAGCCAGCCATTCAACTGACTGCTGATCGCCGCTTCCACGCGTCTCACTGGTTACACGAAACATGTTCATCACCTACAATAACTAAAGAAAGTCGAAGTGCGATCTATACTAACCACCTCTGATTTAATCAAAGGAGACTTGTAGTTATCGAAAGCTCGATGACCGATATTTGAATGTTAAATATCTGAGACAGGATAGTGATGTAAAAGAGCTACACGATTCAGTTAATGAAGTTCTGCAGGGTAGCAGTAATTAGATGGATGGGTTAACAGAATGCGGAGTAAACGAACCGGAAAATTCAATGAATTTGACAATGATAACTGCTTGTTTGGTCTTCGGCTCATCAGCCGCGAGTTAATGCAACAGTTAGTAAAACGGCGAGAAATAGGAATTCACAAATTGTACTTCCTTCAGAATTGCACGTAACTCTCGCTTTCTCAATAAAAGTTCCAGTCGCGCATTTTGACAAAGACACAATACCCGAGTGTTGCTCATGTTAGGGCTCGTCGGTAGTGAATATCGGTGCCACGGTCAAAATATAAACTTTCGATACGTTTTATAAAGCCATCACGTTGACCACCTCGCCAATGACCCCCAAAGTATGCAAGATTGAAATATCACATGCAGACGTTCAGCTATATTCGCTTACTAGAAATGATCACATCGCCCGATAAAATCGACAGGAGACAGTAATTGTCCTGTTAATTCCAACAGTTGACCAACTCTCGTCCTAATTGTTTGCGTTGCGTTGGACATCGTGCTTATTTAAACCAGTCGATGCACCTCACCATTTATTCGCCATCTTGCATTAATACTGGAGTGTATACCTGACCTTGCTTTTCGCCCTAATGTTCTGTTTGTCAGAGTCAGCGATCATCAGCAGGCTACCACCGTACTTGGCAAGCATAATTTCAAATGACTTTAACACACTCACTTTAAGAAAAACCCAACTGACAAAAGTCGGGCTCTGGCTGGATTCAAACTAGTGTGATGTGCGACCGAAACCTGCAGGCGCGTACGAGTTGAATTTGAATTGGTGACGGAACGTACTGCTGCGTTGTCGTTACCGTTTTAGTTATCGTTTGTGTAAGTCGTGTGCATGGTTTACTGGACGTTTGGCTCACGCTTGTTCGTGTTGTTTCCTTTTACAGGGTTGTTGCTGGAACCCTACTTCGGAAGCACGCTGTCCACAGGTGTCTCCACGTTACCCCAGATTTGGTCCGTAAGTGTAACGGACAGTCAGAGTAAAGACGGCCAGCTTGTATGTTACACTAGCGACAGAAACAGCGTGTTCAAAAGCAGCAAGCGCCATACCGGCTGAATGACGAAACCACGCCGGATGATCAAAAACTTCACTTCTGTGCACAGTAATCCAACCAATACTCTGTCATACGGACTCCGAAAAAGTTACCTGTGGGCCTGACTGCCCAGGTAGAGTTCCAGAAACAGTTCGCTACCACCATTATTGCCCACTGCAATAGTGTTATTCATGAGTAGCATGGCATATGAGAAACTTCTTATGGTTTCAACTTAGACTACTCCGTGTTGAACGTCAGGGTAAGGGGGTTATTACGGTAAACCACGTATTTATCATTCTACTCCATTAGTGAAAGTCATTTCAAGTCAAACAATCGGTGGGAAGTGCAATTCTACCTGCGTCGTCTACATTCCAGTCAGTTTCGGACATTATGTCACTGAACAATTCGCACTGTTGGGAAGAGACATTGCGTCTAACCGAAGTAGGGAATAAGGAATACTGCAGCTGTATAAAGATGCAGTATCAAAGTTGATAACCTCTTGACTAAATGTCACTTAGGCAGCTATTAACTGCTATTAGAATGAAGAAGGTGCTGAGAATTCAAACGCATAATGTTGGTTGTAACAAGTAATACATTGTGTGTGATGCGGGAAATACTAGCTCACGTAGCTGTTTTTATCAAACCATATCAAGCGATCCGGGTATACTGAGGATTTCTTTCGAGCGTTAACCATTTGAAATTGCTGAGCAATCAATCATCGGGAAATTCGTTACCTCATTTGTCGATTATTCAAATTCCACAAACCACAGTAGTTGTTCGCATTTACTGTCGGGTGACCTCAGTGGTGTTTTGAATATTGTTGTGTGTTAATGGAGGAACAGGTTTCGAAACCTGATTAAAGAGTTTTAGATGCATAATATTATCATTCGTGTTTGGAGTGCATCGTCTTACTGAGCACTACCGGACAACAGTTCAGTGATGAAATTAGAGCAATGCCACAGATTGAGTAGCTCAAAAGAAGGGCAGATGAAACCGGTGCACTGGCATGTAACAGGCCAGAAGATGTATTCTATGACGATAGAAAAAACACTCGTCTAGTTGCTTCTAAATTTAAGATATTACGCCGCTCGCTCTGCAGTAGTTTGCGAACTTGCAGACGTAGATGCTTCAACTGTCTTGGGACCGGTTGATGGACATCATTCGAAAAACGGTATGGGAACAACAAACGACTTTGATGCTACTAAGTAACTACACCTTCTAAGCACGTGGACTTTAACACCGCTCAGCTTGTTATCGTAGTCCTATATATTGTATATGATATGTAAACTGGAGATGATGGAAGCCTACAAGACGCCAAAACAGGTTACAGAAAACTTCCCTTCTTACAAATAAATATTCAGAACCTTGCACTAAAAAAAGGGGATGAACAGATAAATGTTTGCACTTGCTGTTATCGGCGACTAAGTTGATAAACCCTTGGTATGTTACGCACCGAAACGAAACACTTGGTTGAATATAACAAAACTAATAATTGCAGCTTGGGTGGGAAACGTGATTGTGTGACAGTAAATTCCAAAACTATAGTTGCTGATCTTCACATTTTGTTATCAAACGACGGTGAAGAGATCAGCTATGTATTTTGCCTACCAATGAGAGATTCGAACAATATATCTTGAAAGATACTATTTTATAGTTTGGATTGTAGTACCTGTTCCACAGACTGGTTGATGTTGTTATCGAGCGAAGTTGTCGGTGGTAAATCCATGCACATACTTTAAGATGGTTTATGATAAACTGACAATACTCCACTTGAGTCAGTTAGTATGTCATCAGTAGACAGCATTATGACAAGATATCGTTATATTTCATGACTACTTCAAAAGCTAACTTCTTCCTTGTTGACAACGTAAATTTACTGCATGTCTCTGCTGGATGAGTTCAATCTAAAAGAATGGACAATATACGTGACTCAAAAGTTACATGCAAAAGGAAGTTGACAACTTGACTAACGTTCCTGATACGAGCCGCGTCACTTTCTCATTTCTCCTGGTCCTTCTTGTATTCGATATTTTGTCCCTCTGAGGGCTAACGTCGTTATCTTTAAGTACCCTGTGATATTGACTGTTCAAACAAGACAGGTTCAAACTCCAGATCTTCTGATATCATGTTAGGCATCTAAGTTTAATCAGGGATGTTTGAAACTTTTTCCTCATAAACAAGTTCATCAAGATAACCATAAATGTCTCATCCAAAGAAGGATATGATTGTTAAATGTGGCACTATGAGGTTTGCCGTATCCACCCTACGACAGCTATCCAGTTCGCCCGAAATGTACATATCGTGTTAAGATGGCGATATTTTTACATGACATACGAATCAGTAGGTTTTCAACTGTAAGACTTCAGTACTAGAGAGTGCACTTGCATGGAAGGTAGATTTCTACAGTTCAGATTCGCACATCGGATGCTACCTCAGTTCTTTGTATCATGGAGGAGGAAGTAAGTGTTTCAGCTAAATAGGCCAGGTATCTGGAAAAACTGCACTTGTATCAAAAAGCCTAAGATGTTCTCTTCATTCAAGCACTATTTACTGGTCAGTTTTCCAACCATTTGTGAAATATTCTATCCAGTTGCCTTGTATCTTAGGTGGCTTCTTGGTGTGTCGCAAAAGTTACAAAATTAACAGTTTAGGGAACTCAGAATTTCAATTTTTCCTACCAACAATTGGCTGCCATTCCAGTCTTGTCGAAAAGTTCATCAACTCATGTTCGACACATAATAACCCACATTGAGTTACGGCCAGTTCTATGAGACGGATTTATTTCATCGCCGTTAAACATGTTGATCTTATCGATAACAGTTGTTTATGGTTAGACAAGCTTAAATCGATTAGGGTGAGATGTTTGTCAAACATTCCACACCTAACTTCTCCGCGTCCGGAGTTTAAAATTCCAAATGTCGCCTGCTTGGAAATCTGTTTGTCCATATAGTTTTCAAATTTTCTGTTGCTGGTTCTTGATTCAGTACTGTCGTTGATGTGATGGGAAGCGTCTGTTTTGGCTAAGTAACCATTGGTCTACTCCATTACGTTGGGGTTATAAAGCGAACGTGAACTGTTCATCAGTTTTGAGCATAATAAGCAGACCTTAATAAATCTAACACAGTTCAATCGACATAGTATAGCTCATTACACATCTCTCACAGATGCTGGGTGTAATTGCTAATTTCACCAGTTTGTCACAGGGACACAGTCGAGCATAGACTGATATCAAATTGATGTGTAAATTACTCAGTGGCTAAATATAGTATTCTCTCCAGGGCATTTTAAAGAGTAACCACAAATGTCGTGTGAATAATTTATGACTGACCTTGAATGTTCACCAGATGAATATATCCACCACCCAACCTGAGCTTCAGCACTGTGTGCTTTTATTATCAACCATGGGAATGACTGGATTGGTGAAAGTGGATTGCAAGCGCTTTCGAAAAAACTCGGCATTGATAACACCAATCTGTACGTAGTAAACTAGTGCATCAGTGAAACAGTCGAACTACCAATACTCGAGAAAAGCTAATCTCGTTTAAGAGTTAATTAACCAAAAATAATGTGGTAAAATATTTGGTTCCCGTAAACAAAGAACACCTTTGAAAAAGGAACTTATTCTGTTTACTCCGAGTGAAGCACAGCTCCAAGGATTCCCACAGTTTTGTTACCAGAGTTCACTAGGATCTGAGTGATACGCGACTTAGTCATAACAGCATTCTGAATTTCAACACTATGTGAAAAACCAGGTTCACTGAATACGTAGTACTAATTCAGGCAAGAACACTATTCAGTAAGCTTGTTTGATTTGGTCATGCAGCCTAATCTAGTCCTAATCTCGGATGTCACCCGATTCGTTTTGAGCTACTAACATGTGGACAGAAATTCAACTTCCTGGAACAACCACTGATCAACCGAACGGTATTGAGTACAAAATATCGAACAGAATATTTTAGGTTTTCAGTTGGTTATCAGTCTTCACAGATTACAGTCTACGCAGTTTTGTAAGCTTTTGTTCACTCTCCTACCGAAGGAGTGCATACCATTCATAAAATATACTTGTATTGTTCATACAATGAATGTGCTAAAACCACAACTAGCACATCTGCTTGTTTTCACTCATCAGAATCCCACAAGATAAAATATAAGTATCCAGCTTTTTGAATGTCTGAATACACAAATCGACAACGACTGACGTCCGCGGATAAATCTTAATTAAACTTCCAAAAACGCCAATTGTTAAACCAACGGCAATACTGACTCCTGCCCATCACTGTAGCTGAAATACTGGTGTAATCAAAACTGACACTGCGAATTTGCTGAATCATTTGACAGGACCTTCTGAAGCGTAATCAATAATCAGGCAGTTAAACTGGGGATAAATGGGAATTTCAACATTCTCACAAGTCAACGAAAAACATCTGCAGCCAGAATGACAAGTACGAGCAGGATGTGTACTGCTTCTAGTTACAAAACATCCACAGTGTCTTAAACCTAAACTCACTTGTTGCAAATTAAACCTCCATACCTGCTGGGATTCACGTACGCAATGAATGTCAAAAGATAAGCTGGTTAACTGATCTGTAACACTTTAAACTATATGGTATGTTTAATATGAAACTTAGTTAAAAAAGACAGTCGAATGTGTTTTGAATCATGTTTTGCTAGTAAGACACATGGTGGTTAAGATTACATATCTCTTTCGCTAAGTTACTGTGAAACCCAAATATGGATAAGTATTTGTTCAAACTCTTTGATACACTGAGTAATGAACTGCCAGAATTTTAGGTTTTGTGCAGCAAACCTCGACATTTTAATGCATAAAGGTTAACTGTGAAAGATTGTGATAGGGTCTGTTACTTTTCTTAAGGCATGGTGTAGTCGGAATAAGGCGGTCTAAGCAAATATTAATCACACGGCTATCATGTGAAGAACATAATTTGTAGTAGGTGTAGACCCATTGGCATATTCAGTTCACTTTGACAAGAACAGCTCTGCAAAAGTAATTTGAAAAGCAGTCTAAATAAAAATTTGCTCGTCACAATTATGCGTGAATTTGTCCACTCTGTGAACTAAAAGTCTAGGTGTATGAAATGCCAATTGGCAAGGTCGTTTCTGTGTTGTAAAAAATAAGGGAGGACTGGAAGTTGTAAAATAACTTATAATTTCAAAATTATTATATAACCATCTTGTCTGAAAAAGAGAGTGGATTCATACAAATCCTTAATCAAACTGCCTTGAGAAACATACTTATTGAAATTTGGCAAGTTCTGCTATATACAGTAACCGAGTATCCTGAACGATGACACACGCATCTATGCACCCAATTGCCATTCACATGAAACACTTAAACGAGGACTTCAAACGATCATGTGGTTAGACCACAATGTGGAGGAATGCAAGCCTATCGTAGCTGTTGGCATTATGCGTTTTACACTACCTGATATAAAATAAATACCTTAAATTGACCGAGCAAACGGAATCGGTTATCACAGCAATTCCAACTGTGCATGTTCAAAGCTCCCAATGTCTATGTGCCTTTATTCAGAACTATGTTGCAACCGTACGTCTGATCCAAGAATACCTACGTACATATGCATACCTCTGTTCTTGTGTGAACGACAAGTGGACCACGATCTTTCATCTCGCTAACGAATGCGCTTATTTATATCTCCAAAAATGTAACAGTCAAATCAAGCTGTTTTATGTTAAGTACGGTCAGTTATACCCGTTAATACCCTACATATCTGCAGAGATAGTTCATTGACATTGTGATTGCCTTCATGTAAAAGGGCCTCCTTTACTTCTATCCCAACGTGGGCTGATAACTTCGACGATACCTGTTTGTTTGGAGAAGTATTCTGGTATTGAACTGTCTAATCACGGAAAAGCAGACTTCACTGTATTTCGGCAAATTAACAAAACACTGACCACTGATACAACCGGGGTTGACTTTCACAACTTGTGCTCTATTTCCTGTTGTCGCGACTTTCTCATATGCCCATCACATCGGTCTAAATACTTATGTCTTATTTGCTAAGGTGTTCAGCCACGGTATTCCGGGACGTGGTTCTGATGTCATCAACTTATATAACTCGCTTGCATTCACTTATTGTGAAACAAACTTAGTTTCTGCTATCATGTGCAGATTGTGGCCAACACATTGTACAGTTTGCCTACAGGGATTTCGCCGTATTCCTTTCGAGTCGTATGACAGTTACCTAAACCTTTTTAGATTGAGCTAAGCAAACGTGCTTGAGGAAACGAAGTCCTACAAGATCTTGTTCAACAGTTGGTCCTCTCATTTCACTGCAAGAATTTGTCTGGAGCAGCGGGTGTGTAATGTGCATTCGTGACGTCCTTAACTAATGACTTGCGTCCATCCCTCAGTGCGGTCAACCATGAACCAAACACTCAAACTTGATACGGAATAAGTGTTGTCTTCCTAGTGTTCACAAATTGGTGAATTAGTTCGACAGAAGTAATTACAAATAGCTCCCCGGATTCTTCTACAGGGCCGGTTCAAATAAATGTGATTCTGGCACTTACACGTTACATATTAGCATGGATGTTTAACTCTTGTTACCCCAACCAGTGCACACTTACAACCTGACATGGACTACAATTGTTCAGAACTGGGAATTTTTGATGGTGGTCCAATCCACGTAAGGTTCATCCGCTTCAAGGCGGTAGAACTGAAAATCAGAAATTCAACGTGCGAACAACACCGTCCTCTTCCGACATTGCAGTAATTAAAGTGTAACAAAATTTGATCGCTGCAGTTCTTACTGATTATCTGGGTGCCTGGTAATTCGATTTTCAGGTGAAAAGATGACGAATTGCAATGAAATTTAATTTCGTTCTGTACAGTTTTTAACCACACAGCAACAGAGAACAATAGTTTGTGTACAAATAAAGTCACTCAATTTATTCTACTTGTAAATGTGGAACGCGAATGATTATTTGTAGAGACTGATTACAGCTGAATGCATGAAGTTTAAGGAACAGCTCCTGAAAACTTAGAAATTTAGTTATTTAGGATAGTCAATCATGAAGCAAAAGTGACAAATGAAGCTCATCAATTACCCTCATATACCTACAACCAGTGCTTCAATGTTAGGTTGTTAAAACCGTTATTTTACACAATGTTAACAGTGCGACCAGAGTGTTTCTTTAGGAAGTGCACATTCCGTAATATAAATTTGTGCTGATCCTCAGTGTTATCGCCTACTCCTCTGCCATTGTTTTGTACTTCTCAGTGTTGCCATTTTATCGGTATCATTAGTAAAACCACTGACCAAAACCATGAACTGAAAAAAAACCAGCATGACTGTCGCTCGCCTGATTGGTAATAACCACATGGTTAGCCTAACTAAGTCACTTAAGGTCGCTCACAATGTTCAAATCATCTGGGCATAGCAAGTCAGATAATGCCGTTTCTGAAATTCCATTACCTAGCCTAAAAAGGCGTTCCGGGGAGAAGTACGTTCAATACTGGCGTCCCATTGAATAATTATTTTACATAGATCTATTTTAGTCTATCAAATTAAAACTAGATTTTTCCTCGTTAACATAAATGAGAATGGAAGGGAAGATTGCGGACTGTATGTAGATATGCCTAAATCCGATGTCGGTCTCTTAGCTGATCACTGCAAAGCCATAGTACCACATATAACCCCTCAGTCAGTTAATCCTAAGACATTCGGGACGTGTTCATTAAAAAGATCATCAGCAGACTTAAGAATATACCTGCCGGAAGGTTTGTGTACGCGTTGGTCTAGGTGTCGCCGAAATGAATCAGTAATCGAGAAGTAAATACATGCTCTTTTTTGTCTTGTCAAGAGGTCATCAGTGAACGTTGATAACATTTGATTTTGCTGTGTCATGCAATTAACTGTTAATTGTGGTGTGTTCATTAGATTGTTATAAAGGTAGGTTTGGGTTTTAATGGAGCCATATCACTATTTTCATCACAACATACAGTAATCACATTGCTCATCCAGTATGTGAAGTTATGACAACATTGACTTACATCAACTGAAAGCAAAGTGGACGGCATGTATTGTTAGCATCAATAGTTTCTTTTGGTGAAACACGTCCGAGCTTTTTTTTCTCAGCAAGATATGATTTTTTCTATCAAAGTTTAATTGTGATTTAGATGTTAATGTGGAAACTCACATCAGTACTACACTACTGTAAGTGACAAAGGTTTACTAACTGTTAGGCAGGAGCAAAATGAGGATAGAATTTCAGTAGTTATCAAAAATTAAATACACCTTCTTGAAAAGAAATAGTGGTTGACCTAGGCATCATATGAGAAAGATATTTTTACTCTGTGGCAGTACAAGTGAATTACATTTGGTTGTGAATTTCCGTCCTGACGAGCATATGGAATACTGGTGGGCTCTAATAAAAACGAAATACGAGTCTGGTGCTCCCTTTCGAAGTGAACTAGTCGAAAGGCTTATACGTTTGCGAAGGTAGTGATCAAGTGTAGATGATGTATAAACTGAAACAATCGAGATCTCCGTACTTCCACTGCCTGCGTAATGATCCTCACAACAATCGTACAAAATAGGATCCTGAAGTTGTGCTTGCCACCTTGACCTTGATATCTTGGCAGTTCCCTTGCCGAAGGATAATCCCGGAGTTTTCCTTTAATTCACTAACGGACTGCACATTGAGGGAAACCTGATACACATTTTCCAGAAACTCACCTTCTGGCTCTCGTTAGCTTCTTTGATTGTAAAACTAACCTAGTATCCCTTCGAATAGAGTTCACTTCACTGCACTAATTGACTGCGATTAAGAATTACCTGTACAAAGTGATTCATTTGTTGCGCCCATCTACCGAATGTAACCTGACTGCTCATCTACAAGCAGACGGATAAATAATGTAGACATGTTGTTACTTGCTTGAATCTGCTCTGACGTTCTTGCAGCTGAAATGCCTACGATCACCGCATCACCAGACTGTTTGGCTTGCAATAGACTGGACACTGCACGTCTGTCGAACTGTTTTGCATAGCGCATATTCTTTTCCGCACTAGGGACGGCTCCGGATTCAGCGGACTGGAAGAGTCCGTACCTAGCTTAAGTGTGCAGACAGGCTGACACCATGCGTCTTCAGAAAATAAAATCAAAGCCAGTGTTTCGTTCAAAAGACGAAAACATTCCCTTATGTCATTCTTTACCAATCAGTCTATTGCTGTACAATGGTTAAATATGTCTAAAAATTGACAGCAAGCAGACTATCACAATAAAACGCGTTGACATTTGAGAGATTGCTAATAAGTAGTCGGGGGTTTTGGCTTTTCGTACAGAGTGAACATCACCCACAACTGACCGCAGCTATCGCATTCCCATAGACCTTCCAGTCGGCCCCTTTCCAAAAGAAGCATTAGTCTCTAGTATAGAGGGTCTCAAATGCATGATGTTGTTCTGATGTATCGTGGGGAAGTTTTGTCGATTCACCTATGCAGACAACTGAGAACATCGTACTGTGACCACTGAAAGGCTGAGCTTTTTAATAAGCAAATCGTGTCGCATATTCACATGGGCAATACAAAAACGGTCCAGTTATATGGTTTTCGTATATAAGACTTCCTGCACCCGGCTCTAGCAAATATGTCGCCAATTAGCCACGGATTTGTTTACCGACGAAAAGCATCGGAAATCACACACTTCTGTTTCAAGTCTTGACAGTAGATTCAATATACTGAGCATTTCTGTTGACGTAGACAGTGAGCAAGATCAGAGTTCCGATTGAGTTGAAAGAATAAAGAGTTGTGCAGTAAAAGTGCCCAGTTTGGCCATCGTTATGAGAAACGATCTGCATTTTAGTAAAACTAAGAATTTCAGTCAGATGTAAACCAGGAAACTGCTTACAATTCAAAAGTCGTCAAGGTTTAATTCCTGTGCCTGCGTTTATCTTGTCATGTGCTGTCATGAAACAGGTTACACAAGTTTACAACGAGTTGCCATTATGGAGGAATACGCGAAAACCACTCAGCAAGTTTATCAATGATGAACCTAAATGCATGTTCATTACAATTTTGATGCTTCACATTGAATACGGATAGAGGGTGTGAACGGGATTGAGTTAGTCTTATTCTGACCAAAATGGAAGCAACTGGATTTTGATAATGTGACCTACATCTGTGAGCTCGGAGACAGTTTTCACGGTGCCTGTTAACCCCGAACACAGATTGCCTGCATGAAAAATTAAGTGGGCAATTTGGGCAACTTACACCGTCATGTTCAACACTGCTTGAAATAGTTATGCTCACGTCTTTTGCGTTTGGTAACTTAATAACCATTGTGATACAACCTGTTCGGTAAAAGTCCTACTGATAAAATATTTTGTTGTTCTACCGTTGCTCACTTAATTTGTTAGCAATGGACGAGTATGACCCGCCATTCGCCGACTAACCTGTCATCCGGTCCTTAGGTCGGCGAGGGCTGCTGATACCACTTTTAACAAGCAAGTTATGCCTTCCAAAACTACAAATCACTGTTGGTCATTTTTCATTCGGATTTCATTTGAAACAACGGGTGAATTAGTTGGGTGTGAAGGGACAAAAATTCTGATGTTACTACACTGGGTGGTCCTTACTATTTATAACACATTATAAGAAAATTTATTTCATAACATGACAATGCTCGACTCATCGGCTGTAGGTTGCAAGACTCTAGCTACTCCCTCAAGGAGTACGGTTGCTTGGGTTATTCTACTAGGTTACAATGATAGTGAGGGGTACTGTCTCATGACTGAGATTAGAAATACATTAACACGAAAATAAAACTATCCGAGTTTAGCCCCGTCGTAATGCACTTATGTGAAATGTCCCAAAGCCATTTACTGAAACTCAGAAGAAGGAACAGTAGAGTGCTTCACACTAGTTTTCAACAATAAACCACACAGAGAACTTTTTCTTATCATCAGATTTGTTAATATAGCTTTGTCAACTAAATTTTCTTCACTGATCCCAGTTAGTTGGGTACAAAAGTTAAAACCACTGAAGCACTGGAAAAGAAAACATTTTACTGGAAGTATATTGTGGTCATATTGCTTTGTCATAGATTTCAATGTGATCATTTTTGTCTATCTGATGAATTTATGGCAATACTGAGACAATACAGAACTGACTCGTTCCGTGATTATCTTAAACAAACGGACAAAGTATTGACTGATCAGGTTAACAAATTACGAAAGAAAATGCTCGAGGTATTATGCCAGCTACTAGAACATTAAGGAGATATAACGATTTGACACTGTACAGTGATGGTAAACTGCAGCAGTATTGCTGAATGATATTTGATACCCCTATCTACTGTTGACAATAGCAAAAACGCTTATTATAACAGCATATTTGCGTCAATCGACTATACAATTTATCTCATGGTAACCTTGTCTTTTGATGACGATTTTCGACTATTTGATCCTCATAATGAAATGCTGTCGATGTCTGACTGTGAAAATTTTTTCGTGTTACGCAAAATTTACACAGATTATCAGACAGAAGCAGTTGTGAAATCCTACTGCTCATCCAAAAACTGCTGTCCTCTATTTGATTCATGTTTGACACGTAGATGAAGCAGAAGTTACACGAATTACGAGTTGCAGATGTTTCGTTTATTGAGAAAAGAAAGTCGACAATTGTTTATATGGATCGCTTCATTTTCAAGCTATTGGAATTGGTCAGGTTCTCTCAGAAGTCTGCCCACGGTCCGGGTCCTGGATATGCGTCAACCGATCGTTTGAAGTCGGTCCATGCGCGCTTTCGAAAGTCTGTCCAGCGTTTGTGAATAGGAGGTCTGTCATACATTTCGCGTTCCCAAAAGTGTGGTTCCTACAAGATGAGCATTTTGCAATCATTTATAATTAACGCGATATAATGTTCACTATTTGCTACCTACCTATATATTCTAAAGTATGGCGCTGACCC
>LUCH01001885.1:78336-108597 GCA_013368495.1 Paragonimus heterotremus
TTGCTGACCCACTATACATTAGAGATTTCTTGAGATTGACGGCGTGCATAATACCTTATAATCTTCGAACTTATCACGCATCGTAATAAGCACAAAGGCTGGGACAGTGGATTCTGTCATTCTGATACTTCCAATTCTCAACGTCGTGAATCTTTGTGTGGCAAAATGGCTGGATAGTTCTTAGTTGTCTTGGCGAGTACAGTGAGGATTACTCATTCTCCTCACGTGAGCGAATTGAGTATAAGGTTGTCATTCGTCATGTATCCGGAAAACCATGGACGGATGTCTGGAACCAGAATAATTGTCCAACTAGATACAGATCACTTAGATAAAAGCCGAGACAACCACTTTATGGGAATGAATAATTTTGTTCATGGTCGTGACATTTTCTCAGTATGTTTCAGTTCCTTAAAAAACAATAGCTGATGGTAATATGCATCTGGACACAGCAATGGTACCGCCATCATTTAAAGAGTGGCCTGGTTGCAGTGGTTTGAACATAGAGGCGATGGAAACCTAGTGATCTTTTGGTTGCATTGTTATTACCCCTCCTTCCATTTGAGGTAAACTATTAATTGTTTCATGCCCCTGTTGTTTGACGTTTACGCTCTCCATTCCAGTTTGTTGTCGGAGCGTCTATAAACTGAATCTTAGATTTCCATTGGTGTACACACATCTGTAGTATGAATCAGGTTGAACATTGCAGTTTCGAACAGTTCCATCAATCTTCTTTAAAATACATCAGGAAGTATGACACTGTTAGATCGTACTTGCTACAATACATACGTAACCTTTCAGGTTAATTTTCAAACCCGGAAAGATGATATAGAAAGATCAACCTTTATAGAGAAATAAGCCTACCTAGGTTAGGGAGACTCCAAATAAGAGTGATGGGCAAATGTCACACAAACTTGTCAGGATGGAGATAAAGTCGGAAGTAACGAACACACGTGGCAGCCGTAGGGTTAGAACGAATCAAGTTATGGAGTTATTAACGAGGAAAGAACGGAATATCATTCAGGTTGAATTAAAACCTGAAGGCTTCCGATTGTACACCTGTCATCTGACTTGTTAACTGAAATGATAAAGAAAATAATCGCGTTGATGTTGAATCTAACTTAAGTAACTTAAGCCAAACTACTTCAGCCTCACTTTGAACAGCTGACAAGCTTCTACCTGTAGGTTTCTACGATCCCGAAGTTGATGACAACTTCGACCATTGATAGAATGAGGTCGCGACATTCGCTTTGCTTGTTTTGTTAGTAGATGCGCCCTTTAGGAGACGTCATATGAAGAGGATTGACTCGTATACGTCTCACTTCATAAGAAATAATTCTTTTTTCATGTTGTATTGACCAGCCCGATAATACTGTTTTCCAGTATGTACGCAAACCATGGTGCCCAGACTATCTTGATTGTTCCTTATCAAGCCGCCGATGAGTTTCAATAGAAAGTGAGGCTACCACTGAGATGGGATTCAATTTTACCAATAAATATATTCCACTACAGAACGCCATTTCCTTCATGCTGCTTAGTGTCTAGGTTCTCGTTTGTTCCTCCTTCAACATCTCTAAGGAATGGTATGTGGTATAAACTAAACCACCAAAAGTTTGTCTTACGTTAGTACCTTCAAAAAATGAACTGTTGCTAAAGCTCAGGATGATATTGGACGGGAGGATACTAAGTTAAGATTGGTGCGAAATTCAGGAATTACACTTGATATATTTCCTCCATTAGTTTCCTACCTTTTTAAACCAAATTCAGGTTTATTACAGAGGCGATCTTGTTTGTTCGAGGTCCGAATACAATGCCAACCTTTGTTACGGTTACAGTGGTGTTTGCTCTGGTAGATCTCAGCAAATTCCACGATCATCCTAATACAAGTAGTCGAAAATTAGTTTACTAGCAGCAGCAATTCCACTATATCCTGAGTCAAGTGTTTTTCAAACAATGTACGACTGAGAGGAAATTAGCAACCCAGAGATAATGGTCTCGATTTTGCTGCGCACAGTCAATCATATTAATCTGCTGTCCCTTGTGGACCCCATCACCCAGATATGCGTTACAGCTCCAATGGTCCATCAACCTGCCCAGGAGAACGAGTCTCACACATTTTCTCGCCACATCTCAGGTCCTGAGTCGGTTGAACCAAAGGTAACCTTTGGATCACGTCACCTCACTAAATTATCAGGCCCGATGGTCACCAGCCATTTTCACTGTTTAGTACGCAAACTTGCAACTGACCTAGAATCACATGCCTAAGCTTGAGTGCTCGTGCTTCAACATGTTATAACTATGGGACCAGTGAGCAAGCAGCTCGTGAACTTAGCACAGTGACCCGCAAAACAGATTGTTGTGATTCAGAAGCGTGCCTCTGATTGGTTGTTACTTTCTGTCAGATGTGTAGACTGCTTGTGGCGTAATATCCGCTGAGTAGTGCGACTGACTAGTTGTGTGGCTGCCGTCTGTCATCCAGGACGATAGCCTTTAATCCATAAGTGTACGCCAGCATTGTCTCAGAACCTCGCCATTATGTTTGCGCGTATTGCGCATGCTTACGTATATTACAGAGAACATCGGAAGTTTACGTCAACCACCCGACTTAAAAGAGTACCTTGAGACCGAAGAGAAAATAGGTTAGGTTTTACAAGATAATCAGTGCAAATTTCGTTAGGAACCCGGTGGCATCTTCTGACTGCAAGCGGATGACCACAAAAAGTTGCCATTAAGGACGGACTGCCGATTGATGCTGCATGTTACCTCATGTATAACTTCAGTTTCTTTCTAAGAAAAACTACATACCTTAAGGAAAATTAGCTTTTCCGGAGGTGGGCAACAGCGTCATGCAGTACGGTTCTAAAAATAATCTAACAACTATCGGTAGTTAGTAACTGAGCGGCCTCATGAAGATGGTATTAGCTTTTTCCACCTCTGAACTATTGCATCTGATTTGCATAGGTTTATTAGTTTCGTTCACAATATTCCAGCATCGGTCACCGGGCGTACATTTAGGTTATCACAGTCCGTTTGAACCGCCGTCGTTCGGACACAAATGGAATCTGGGAAAGTGTAGAACGCCCTAGAATAAGTGATATCGCCAGAATGGGGGTTGAAGCTACCGCCACCTTGAATGTGTTAAACGGTATGATGTTGTGAGGCTAAAACTGTCCTCTATATGAGGTATTTAGGGCGAGTAACTACAGTATTCATGAAATGAACGCTGATTGCACTGATTCCTTTTGCTCGATAAAACAAATGACCACATCATTTGGTATATTACTCAAGTTTTGCAGCACAGTCCGTTCCCGAGAGATCTGTGATCAGGTGAATTTCTAGGGAGAGAAATCGCTCATAATTTTGGTTTTACAAACATAGATTAAAGCGGAATAATGCCGAATCAATCCTTTCGGACCATGATTAGAGTATTATGTTGCAGTTGTCGAAATCAACATACACAGTATGCATTTGTGTACTCTATTTGACCTAAACTATGCACGTGTGTGGATCGGCCAATACATCGTGGTTCCCAATAGAATGATAGCGTATGTGAACCACGATTTCGTTTATTCGACAGGAAGCGTGAAACGGTTCGTGTCTGACATTGGATATTAAAGCAAGGCCGTAAACTTCAATCGAACGGACTACACTGCTTCATTCACTCACGTATTTTGCTGTGTCATTTCAGGCAACCCAACCGAGCTAAATGTAAGGTAATTAAATTAATTAGTAGCTCAGATTTTTCAGAAACCCTTAGATACTGAGCAAACCTTGGGGATAAGCACTCACGTAAGCATATGCCGATAGTACGTTTTCTTGATGAGATTGTCAAAAATGAATTCCAGCTATGATGACATTTACATGCACTACCCTTAATGTAATTACTCTAATATTCGCCTACTCTTTACTAATCATTGAAACGAATCCTGGATAAATTCTTTTTTCATTCTGTCCTACGAACAGCACAGATTTCTAAAAACTCCCGTACTTCCAGTCTCACATAGGCTGAATGCTGATTCCAGCCGTTGTACCAGAAAGGCCGTTTTCAATTACGGAAAAAAAGTACAGTTGGTAAACATGATCGCAAACCCATCTTCCTCGAAGCCAGCTTAATTCCCACACATGATGCTGTACTGATTATGGTCAGTATGATATCTGCAGTATCTTCTGAATACAAACTGACTATCACTTCCACAACAATCAACTCCTTGATTCGTCTAGATTTTTCAACTACTACTACGTTGAGGCTTTCCTTGCATGCACAGTAAGTAGGAGTAACTAGAAAGAGGAGTTGTACGTCTGCGTTTTTATACTTAATAAGTGAAGGTTGGTACTGTATGCGCCCTATATCTTGGAGAACATCCCGGCAACTTCCATTGTGTCTAAGAAACATTATTGCGCTTTATCTCCTTTGATAACTACAGATGATCAACATAAAACCAAGGTAATACGTATGATGATATTTCCTAGAGTTATTCATCACCACGTTTGTCCTTATCTGCCGGTATTTGTGAACGGTTTCGTTAACAGATGAAAGCGAGATTCAAGTTATATGGTAAAATATTGATTTTTTTCAGTATATTTTAAGACAATCTGATTAATTACCGAACGGTATGAAGGGAATATGTCATATGTTTTCTATTTTCCCTACAGAAATTTAGGAAATATGTGAATACTGAACTTATGTTCGAGAAATCCCACGTCGTAAATATTTCACAAATGCAGAATTTTCGTGCCGCTATTGTGTATAGTAATCAAGAAAAAATTAAGGTATTTGGCCTTTACTGAAATATTTTTTTCAGAGGTTAGATAAATTGCAAATCCAAAACATTGAACATCTTTATGTTCTAGCCAGTTACACAATGCTCTTTCATCTTCAGGCCGCATGTAAACAGGTCTCCAGATTCTGAGTTAGTAGTTTTTAAAAAGAACAACTAATTGTGTCGACTCATCTCAGTGTTCGGTTTCACCTACTGTGATTCCGGTTGAGCATACGTCCTACCTCTATCCCTATATTCATGTATATAGTACTAAAAAACCAGATAGGCTGGTAGTTTAACAACTAGTTTATAAGTCGGATCCTGAAACTTTACAGATGACGTTTAATCAGTTACACTTAAGAGAGAATAGAGCTGTGTTTGTGTATGATAATTTAAGAAGACCTATTGTGAAATCATTGGCGCGGTAGTCAACACGGTTGGCTTATGAATCAGGGTTAGAGTACTTGTCTGACTCACCTCCCTGTGCCTCATTCGAAAAGAATTGACTGGAAAACCTACAGGAATGCGACATCTGTGCCTAATTGTGAGTGAAGTTCAACTAGCATAACTGCAGTTTTTAATTAACTTTTATGATCAAAACCTTCACTAGTCTTGAGCTTTTGTCATTATACCTAGAGTATTTGTAAAAGTTCAAGGTTACAAACAGCTGCTTTCGGTCATTCTCATCAGGCATGTGCAATTACAGGGGATTCAGTGGACTTATATGTAAAACAGGAATGGGGTAATACGCAATGGTAATAGTCATGGAAACTTTAGATGACCGTCTATCAGGGTGGTGGTGGTGCTGGGCTGTGTGTGTGTTGTGTTGTGTTCACATGAATCATCTGACCAGTGTGTGATTACGTGTCAATCGGATTACTGGGCCGCTGAGTTTCAGACGGTTTGCACATTGCTCGTTACGAAGGGTGTAGGACCTGTATGAAGTTCTTTTGGGTCAAGTTACAAAAGACAGCTTGTAGAAGAGAGTCGTATGTTTACCAAATGACTTTAAGTTAGCTGTAACAGGAGATGATCCAAAGATTGACTGAGGTATACCTTCCAAAACGACCTTTAGGTCATATTGCAACTTCACCATTTGAGTCCGTAAGTTTATACGCTCATATTCGACAAGAAAGACTTCTTATATTGTTTTAGCACTCAAATTTTATAGAGCTTATGCATGATATGTAATTTTCGCTTATCTAGACATCGTTTACTAGTTTTTGGTTTGAAGTGGTTCAGTGAGCAACACAGTTGGTGAATGAGCTTATACCACCTTTCCTAATATGAGGTTGATCCGTTTTAAAATTACCAGTATGAGATGTGAAGACTGCACACAACCGGAATAAAGTATCTTATTGATCTGTCTTCCATTTAATGTATGATTGAAGTGGGTTTACTCCGATTTGTCGGTCATATATTATATTCCCGTGGGAACTGTGTCCATTCCGAGCCCTAAACTACGATTAACACATAAATCTGGGAGATATTTTAAAGTTAGGCAACCAACGCAAAACTCCCTATACCTTAAAAGAGGTTCTCTGATGGAACTGTTTTTCCTCGAAATTGAGAATGAAGTTGCCACCAACAGAATCTTTAATGCTGTTGACAGTGTCTACGATATTCTATGGATTATCTTATGATTCAGCACATTCCCAATATTAGTGCCACACCTTCAAGTTAGCCTGCCTAAATTTATTTTTGTTATTCTGTGTTAATTCTCTCACCTGCTAAAGTCTAACAGGTTACTTAAACTGAACCCCCTAATGTTTCGGAAATGATTCGTAAACACTTTTCAAAACAACTTTGAAATGTTTCAAGGAAGCCCATTTCTTGCGTGATTGGTTCCCACTTGGTTGAAACTGGCCTTGAAGTAAAGTCAAACAGACCTTTCTAAATCACCTGTGAAGTTCGTCAACCCCATTCCACTGCTATCATAGTTTGCACACTGTCGACAAAACTGTCAGTTTACACTGCCACCCACCCCGTGCCTTGTGGTACAGGCTATTGAGCCAAAGGCTTTATTTGAGAACCTTAATCATTTTCCTGTCTAGGTCTGGACGTCCTAGCAGTATCTAAGCCCACACACAACCAATATGCCCATACTGCAATGGCAGTCAAGCATTATAACCGAGTCGTCCTCTCTACCGCAAATGACAGGACGAAAACATGCTACTGCTGACCCATCCCCAGTGCCTTAGCAATTTTAACTCACAGGCCCTTCCCGACCCTCATTTCTAATAACTACTTCATAGGATCTACAACAGATGCAGCTAATTACAGTAACACTGCCGGTAAGTTCCATCTCTTAATATCCAGCTTCATGCTTCCCTCGTTCTTTCTTTAGACCTAAAATGCAAATTAATAAATGCGCTTCAAATATACCCATTACCATAATAAGAACATGTAAACAAGCATATGTTTCCGATAATTTACCTTCAGGCCGATACAATAATATGAGCGAATAAAGTTAGGTCGATATATCGATCGGAATTATTACAAAGAAACTAGGCCACTAGTCGATCATTTGGCAATGGCTTGGTTGGTCTATTACGCCAAGGTGTCCAACGAGTACTTCAAGTTCACTATTCGTCTGGCAAGGACGAAAGCTTTGATCAAATTCATCACTGATTACATTAATCACAACGAATACTCAAAGCCTTTTTGTCAGGCTATAAAAAGCAACCGTGTCAAAATAGGAAGCACAACACTGAAAAGATACAGTCTGAATCAGCTTGATACTCATCGCAACGGAATTGTCGAATTTGAGCGAAATATTGCGTGGTGACATTTAACAGTCGAAAATCATACAGATCAGGAACGGGAACTGCTCGTTGTTTTCGTGAAACAAGTGGTTGTCGGATGGACCCAGAAGAAACGAGCTTCACGATCGCACAGTGTCAGTCTCTCCAGGCTGCAAACAAAATTTCCTAGTCAGCCAGAAAGAGACGTACACAACGTTTCCAATCTACATCTTGGTCATATTGCATTTGAGTCGCTCTCACTTGGTTCTAGATTTTGCACCCACAGCCTAAGAAAGAACATGTAGAACTTGAGATGCAATTTGGCCAAACGCAAGATTTAACTGCACGTTTATTAAATGAAATTGAGTTACTTAAAACCACACTTGTTAACTGCTACCAGCAATACTGTAGGCATACATCAATATAGACAGACAGTGTGAGCTTTCCAATAAAGGACACATGGATTCATTAAAGGAGCTCCAGCAGAAGCCAGATATTCTTCTGATTAGTCCAGAAAAAGCAGCCAGAATTGTCTTTCTGAATATAGGCGATTACATTGAGAAATTGAATGATGTTCTTGCAAAACACAGCAAGTTTTGTAGAGTTGCCAATGAGAAGAACAAGCCTGAGTATTCTGAACATCAGATGACTAAATGTCTTAAGTCATTAAAGAACGTAAAGCTGATAACGGCCGCAATCTATGTGTAACTATGTTCACAGGGTTCTACTGTACCGCGTCTCTATTGACTACCAAAAGTCCATAAACCTAGTGTACCGGTTCGTCCGCTACATGATGTGATGAATTCGTCTTATCATTCAACGGGGAAGTGGCTAGTGAACTGCTGGAATTCATTCAAAAAACGATTTTCCCTGTTTAGTCTATGTGATACGTCTGAACTTATCGAGGGTATACAGGACGTTAATACGAATTTGCAGAAATCATGTCCGTTGGACATAGCGTCATTATTCACAAACGGACCGCTGCTAGAAACTGTCAGTTTTTTCTGTGACTATGGGTGTGAGACCGGACGCGATGGTGGTTTACGGAAAAGGCTTTTGCTGCGATGAACGTTCCATGTATAATTGCTATTTAACGGTGTGCTGTGTCAGTAGACGGATGGTGTGGCAACAGGGTCCCTGCTCGGACCTCTCCAGGTTATCTCTTCAGTTTACTATTAGCCAGTTCATTGAGTAACAGCGACCCGCAGACGATATATTTACCACTACTAGCTTAGACACTAACGTGTGCACAGTACTTGGCAAGTTGAATCAGGCCCACCAGTCAGTTAAGTTTGCGCCTGAAGAAGAGACTGCTAGATGGTCTATTACATCTACGAATAGACGATATTGTTCGACGCAGGATTCATCTCAAGAAGACCTGGACAGACAACTACGCAACCTCTCACAGTTTTGTACCCTTAGAGCAAAAGAGAAATCTATTACACTGCCTGAACGATATACCATGCAGAATTTGTTCAGCGGATACGCTTGACAATGAACTCGAATTAACAAAAAACGTACTTCTTGATAACGGTTGCTCGAACTATTTATCACTAGGAAAAACGATCAAAACGTCACCTAGGTTGGAAGAAACCTCTGTTTATTTGAGTGTTATTCAAAGGTAAAAACGCCGCGGAATTGCTGTCAAATGGGCTTAATCAGACAACCAGTAGGACCTAAGCCAGAGCTGAACTTCGCATCCAAATCACCACATCCTTAGTTCTCAGGTTGCATGACAGAGATAGACTGACAGTCCATACACCATATATGTGTATCTACTCATTCATTTGTGCCTGTGGAGCAGATTACATTGGTCGTACGACAAGATGGCCTTCGAAACGAATCCGAGGACAACATCCATGGTGACTGGAGCATGGGGAAACACGATCGGTCAAAGGTACTATTCTCGAGCATCTGACTGAAAGCGGGCATCAAGTGAACATTGATGAAGCCTTCCACGTAGTATATCACATGCCAAACAAACCATTGGAAGCCATCCGAATGAGAACACACTGTGCTGTCGAGGCCATCAGAATCGGACTTCATGACCTGGTACTATGTTATCAAAAGTGGTTTGTCCAGACGCTGCACATACCACAGACACAAATCCATCGGATCGACGGGCAAGCTGCGTGGTCAAACCAATGGACGAGCGTGACGTAATGAGCCAATCAAGCCATCGCCAAAAGATTGACCAGTGGCTTAGTTTCTCTGACATAATTCCGACCGATATCTCGATCTAACTTAATTAACTCCTTACATAATTATACCGGCCTGAAAATGAACCATCGAAAACATATGTCGCTTTGTATGTCTTTATTCAAATAAAGGTGCCTTCACCGCTCGAACTCTAAAACAGATAGGTCAACAGACCGATCTTGCACGAACGTTAGGCTCGTTGGATGTCGATGTATGTTGCATTTCGAGGACTAGAATCCAGGACAGTAGTCAGCGTATGGAACTAACAGCACCCGCATTGTCTACCCCATACTGGTCATACACTTCGGGTAACTCGATGACTGCCGCCATCAGTCAGTCTGGAGTAGATAGAGTCCTCAGCATGACGGCTACAGCCGCATTGATAGATTGGATCCCTGTTAACCGTAGAATTTGTACCGTCCGCTTGGCAGGTTCTGTTAAGGCCAGCTTTAGACGTAAAACCATCAGAAATAATTTACTTGTGTGTTTATGCTCCAACTGGCTACAGTGACGTCGATATCAAGGACGCCTTTTACTACGATCTGGCCGCTTCCCTTCGTTCGACACAAGGTTCTGGTATAGCCATTCTACGAAGAGGTATTAACGATCTGGTCGGCCGCCTTGGTGAGGCTGAATTTTGTTTAAGTGGCAGGGTTGGAAAAACATTACATCGCTGGTATAATGGCGGACGATTGTTGTAACTACACGCTGAACATATGTTTTAGACATCGTATGCATCACTGCTGTACTTGGTGCCCACCTTCTCCGAATAAGACCTGGTCTCAGATAGACCACATAGCTAATAGTTATATGTGGCTTAGTTCTACTGAGGACTTTCTTTCTTATTGGAACACATACTTAGATTCGAAACATGCGTTGGTGCGTTGTCACTTCGTTCTTACTTTTGCTGGACAACGAGGACACTAGCAACAACGGCTGGCAATTGAGAAACTGGCTATACCGTCAGTAGAGCATAAGTACCAAACTAGCCCAGTAAGCAAGCTTAACATTTCTAACCCCCGATGATCCCAATCGTTGCTGGACTCAAATCTAACAGACCATTCGGGAAACAAGTACTGCAGAATGCAGCAAGATGAGCATTAGGTTAAACAAACATTGGATCTCAGAAAAATCCTTGATGTTATTAGAGGCTAGATGGAACATTCCTCCTGGCCGTTCATTCAAGAAGTTCAGGAGAGATATCCGTGGGAACTTGAAGCGTGGCTTGACCACCGATTTTGAGGCATGGTTAGTGGGGAAAGTCAGGGGTGTGGAAAGGGGGTTGTTTTGAAGAACATCGTCAAACTGCTCAAGCTTATCCGTGTTACTAGTCCCAAGCGACAGTCTGTCAGTGAACCTATCAGCGAGACAGATGGCATACTCATCCATAATAAGTGCAGAACTTCACAATTGTTCTTAGACCCTCAAATGCAACAGGAATGCTGATCCAGAGGATCTGATGCTGGCAATTTTCAAAGAAGGTTGGGAGGCGTTAGCAGAAGCACTGGTTCAACTTGTCTGAATGACGGAGATTATCCGTTCGCGCTGTGGTCACTCAAAAATGCTTCCCATAATCAAGGAGAGAATCCGGGTCTCTCGCGTACACCATAGGGGAATTAGCTTGGCCGTAGTCTTTACCAGGACTCTGGCGTCTATTACACTTTTGTTCAATCACTACACCCACGGAGTCAAACGTTAGGGAGGAACAACAGGGTTTCGGGGGTATACTGATCACATTTGTACTCTTCACCGTAATGTATACCGTCATTTAAACGTCACGCATACCATAGACCAAGAGTTGCCGTAAATCTTAATCATACAAGTGCATTCGATTCGATGAGTCGATCGGATATCATGCGAAAGTCCATTGGACAGCTTCGGTTTTGTTGATTAACCACATTATTGTACGTTCTGAGACGTCAGCCTCAGGCATTTCCATGATTTAACAGATGAACTTGGCTCCCTACTTTTACTCAGTCATTCATTTTAGTACTTACTTGATGTTCAGAGTAACCATTCACTTGGCTATTGCGTCGTAATTCGGTCGCGTTTTATACAGCTCTGTCGGCGCATTTCATCCTATTTCTGATGAGTGTGATGACATCCTCAGGCTTCTTTGTGCTGTGTCCGCGTCGAGGTCACCTGTGTGCCCCATGCTCGTGTTAAAACTCAAGCTGCGTTCTGATTGGTCGCGGCCTCAGCAACCAACGACCCATTCGTCCACGCACACAAGAATGACGCCGCAGCTTGAATGTAGAACAATACAGTTTGTACTTCCATGTACTCACGTGTTCTCTTTACCACGGTTACAGCCTGTAATACTTACCGTTGATAGCAAACCTTCACGAATACAACAACGTACATAGGAGTTTTTTGGTCACTGTTTCTGATGTTGACCTTTTCAATCTTTGTGTAGTCTATTTTGAAACAGACGCCTGTTGTAGATAAACGTTTGAGGGATTAAGGCTAATTCTCCCCCCACTGTCTCGCGTTGGCACACTTTCCGACTCTTGTTGATTACGATTCGGGTGACAATTCTTTAAGGGGTGTTCAGAATGAATACAACACTCACTGTCCTCAAAATATATCCATCATCAATAGAAGACATTTTTCCGTCTAAGAACAAAGTGCCCTATTCTCTTTGGCTTCTGCAGGGACTTGAGGCTGTTGCATAGTGCGCATAGTTGGTTAACATGTTATTCTTAGTCTTGCATGCAGAAATGGCGTATCTTTTGTAAAGCATTTTAGAGTGAAGAACCGTCAATGCTCATTATTATACCTACACGACAAAAATGTCAATGAGCAAGAGTTACGGTGGATATTCCTGTCTTACGTCATCTTTCCGTTAGTATAATTTATCACTTACTACAAAACTGAATATCCACAGTACATGGTAACAGAAGTCTACAAACTTCAAATAAGGGTAGTTCATTGGATATGTCTTACTAAATCGCAAATCTGCAAGTGATGGATATCACTTCAGTCGACGGTGACATTGTAAAGTTCGATTTTAAATAGAATACCGTCAACTTGGTCTGTAATTTGAATCCCACACAAAGTCAGCAAACATAGCTGTCTTTCAAGCTATGTTGAATTGTTTGTATGCTTAGTGAGCTTAACAACCAGACAACAGACTACATCTGTTTGTGACGCAGTAAACAGATTATGAATAATATCGGTCTGAGGTTTGCCAGTTTTTCTGATCATTAATGTTATCTACATTGGATCCAACGCAGTTGGTTTACTTACCAATCAATTCCGAGATATGCCAGTCAGAAACTGGCGCAGCGTTTGCCGTATTTATTTTGGGTCTATCTGAAGCCGAAGACTTTCGCATTCGAGTTTCCAATAATTAAGTAATTCCCGGTTTGAAATTTATTATTCACTCTGCCCAAAGGGGCTTGTAGTCATCCGACGATTTGACATATGAAGCACCCACTGTTGGAAACTTATGGAGGGTCCACTCAAATGATGTTTATTAGAACAATTAATACGAACGATCACACAATTGCTCACATTCACTGATTCAAACGTTTGAGAGTCAGTCAACTGTCATTAGAGGAAGAAACAGTGTCAATGTTCAGACGACTCCAGTTACTTAAGGAAATAAAAGCGGTTCAAGCGTAAACTTACCACAGTCGTAAAATTCTTTCGTTCAGAAATGACTTAGTTATTGCATGAAACCTTCCGTACAGCGGTAGTGAAGACTGTGCAGTTCATATGGGCGAAAGGAAAGTCATTTTGCGGCTAAATAGAAAAAGTCATTTTGTACGAAGAGATTTTACGCGAGCCATTTGTTACTGCCCTAGATTTCAGAGAGTTTGTATGAACCCAGCTGGTTGATGAATCTGTAACCAATATATTCTTAAAGCTGGATTTGAATTTGCTAATAAACCTAGCATGTGCATGTGCGCATGTATTGAGGCCGGTAGTTTAGTTTCAAACGTACATCTGAGTTTTGTCACCGGACCAGACAATGAAGGCATTTTACTTTTGTCGAAGTACTGTTAATTGTTGGGAAGTCCACTTTTCCGTCCAAAACCACCTCCGTCCTCGAAAATAACAATTAATCCAATCAGATTGAGAGGAACTGTCCATAACGGTCGAGAGGTAACCGCGGTTAGTTTCTACCCGTCCGATCTTTATTCCGCTTTGCTCATTGGTGGCCTAGTGATCCAAACCATATTTTTCAGTGACTGTCTTCTATTTTCTACTTCGAGAGTGTTTTAGGTCACTATGTACTATATAATTAGCTTGTAACTTTCTCATTCTCCCACACGTTTTTGGGACGGAACAAAGCCGTTTTTCTGCACGCTTCTTTTGTTTTGTATTGGGAGCAATTACGGGGACAGTCGCGGTATTTTCGGGAACGAGATTTTCCATGTTAATTATTACAAAGAAAAGAGTTCTATTTCTACCAAGCGTACTACCATATCGAGGACGAACTAGCTTATCTTTTCGAGGGTTTACAACAATAATCAAGAATATGTCCTGACTACCACGTGTAATCCTAGTACGAAATAGCCACGTCTTTCACTGACCAATGTTTGGTTATATAAAGACCAATTTTCAACAACTGACCTTATAATGCTTGATTGTCGAAGGATGTTGTACTGTTTAAAAATCAACCGGATAACTCGATTTCTATCTGACTGTGATATAAAATCATATAAAAAGGATTGTTCTGTTCTTGGTATAGCAGTTGTGTAACAATGCGTAGTTCGTTGGCTTTATCACACAAACACAACAAAGTCGACAACATTTTACTGGTTGTAGAACGCGCTCAAACGTTATTGTTTTTTTTAATAAACAGCCGGTACTTATTTTGCTGTTTGCCGAGATGGTAATTATCGGCTGCCTATCTTGTCCCACGGGAATGAGTTGACAGTGTGGTAGGAAACACAAAGCGGTACCTTATTATTCATTCTGACACATTGACTTCTTCTTTGAACTCACAAGCTTTCGAACCTTCCTATAACACTGTCAGTCTACTCGAGTTGAGTGTTTTACCTTACAGGCCACAATGAGCTTCTGTGAACACGAGACACTATCAACTGATGTCAAGTAAGTAATGTTGACCCAAAACTGCGATTGTTAGAGTCACTACCGTCAATCGCGATATTTTTATCTCCAGGACCTTCTCCGGTTCATCAACTTAAATTTCAAACCAGTCTACGAGTATGATGGTTTCTGCACTCATTTCGATTTCTACTGTTTTTCTTTCCAAAAATTTGCAAATATGTTAGCCAAATTTTTTTTCTTTCCTCTGGACTTTACTCCCGGTAGCATACGTTCAGAAGAAACCGGTCAAAATTAAAGTAGCAGTACTATTTTTTTGAGATAACCCCGAAATCCCCGCGTAATTTTTGAAAATTTTTGTGTTAGACTTCAGTATTTGTGAAGCGGAACAAAAGATATTGACCAAAATTCAACCTCAACTTACTACTACTATTAACGATTTGTTGAAGCAAAATCCGTGGCATGTAGAAATAAGTGTGCTGAACAACCAAACCTCGCATTTTTTTTGTAAATATGACATCAAACTATGTTTAACAACCAAATGATTTTAAGAGATGAATCATAAAATAACAGAGCAAGTAAATTCGTTTTAACCTAGCTCCCTAACAGAGCGATATTCAGTCTTGAAAGTGCCAAGTCACCCATGTAGGAATGTGAAATGATTATTCTTAGGCGTCACCTATGTTTGTATAAGACAGATAAAATCCAAATCTCATATAGTTTTGAATTTTTGTGAATCAGTGACTAAAGTTTATTGGACGGTACGCGCATGCAAGCACTTTTGTAAATTAAAGGACTGGGCGATAAAAATCTCTGACGTATAGTATGTCAACACACTGAAGCAACATACACTTACCACTGAGATAACAGCAGACAGACAACCATAAGAGACTAGATGACATGGACGGACACACCTAGTGACCTGCGAGAATGCGTCTGGAAGGTAACCAGAGGCGACCTTCCAACGGTTGGCCATCTCCTTTGAATAATTTGACTGAGTCGGCACTGAACGCAGAGTTACTCAATGGATCTGAAAGAATGGTCATATGATCGCTGGTACCTGGTTAATAGGACATATTGCTACCAAGTGTTACTAGGAGTGTTTGTAAGATTCGGGATTTGAGATTAAATTACTTTACAGACATTGGTAGCTTGCTGAGACAATGTAAGTCAGTCAACTTTTCTCATTAACAGTATATCTTGATTCCTCGGCGAAAGAGCCGATCCCAATCAAGCTTCCGTGTGTTTAAAAAATTCCTAGCCAGTCACACAGAGTTGATGATGCAACAGAAATTAATTGTGTTTGATGAGCATCACTTTTTGTTCCAACATGATAATCACTTTTAAGCCTAATTAACACCGTCTGTCGCTGCCACATTACAAACCTAGCTAGCTCTAAATAGATATCTGTAAAAGGACAAACCTGTTGTTTATTTTGGAGAACCGAATAATATGTTTACAAGGATAAATATCAGAAAAGAAGTCGGAACAAATTAATTCAGCGCACGGCTTACGTTAACACGTTACAGAAAAAGGCAAACTGCATGGAAGGCGTGATTTTGTTGACGGCGGAAAATGTATTGAGAAAGACAGGGAGGAAATGTTATTCCCTTTATCTATGCCAAAGCACGTTGCTGTCGTTTTGTATGAACAATTTACGGGAGAACAAATAAGGAGAAAACAGGTGAAATTTATGATATAAATATTCCCGAATTACTCCCATAATATATGTCCACATTCTTTGTGAATCACTCTCTATGACGTAGATGGATACAGTGAACAAAAAGTGTTATTTTTCCATAAACTGAATGCTTTTTGACAGCTTTGTTATCAGCGGATGAGAAGAGGGCTTTGAGTTAAGCCTGCCGTTACAGATAAGAACAAGCACATTAGTTAACACAGTTTCACAATGTTCGGAAATTTTAACCGACTTACAGAGTAACCGGTAAACAAAAGTTGCCTCCATTAAATTTTCACCGCATATTAAAATATGTTATATACTTTATGGTTCTGCACACATCATACACACAGCAGTTGTATGTCATTGAACTGTCATCATCATTTGCTTGTACTTGTTCGTCGGACGATGAAAAACATTCTTTCATTATACTTACTTCCAAAATGATTTTTCTACACAGTTTCCATCTTTGGATGCAGACCTGAAAACGTTTCAACAGAGAGCCCGATAGCGTAGTCCTCATTGTTGATCCGTCCAGACCTGACAGCATGTAAAGTTAAGCAGTTTTGTGCCTCTTAAGCAGAAACTAAAGTGCGTTGAAGTTTTCACCAACATATCATCACAACTTTGTATTTTACAGCAAATTAGACTAACAATTAAAGTTAACTGCAGTCCGCTAAAAAGTGATTACTTGGATGGTTTTATAACTCGAAACATGTCTGCAAAAGTAATAATGGTTTCAATTACCACTGCCGGGAAATTAACATGCTTCTACGTATGTCATTTTATGGTGATGCCGCAACCAAAGTTGCCGGCTGACATTCAGACGAGCATTGTGGGCGATAATATTGCATCTCAATAAAACTAAGCCAAAACTAAGAATGACTATAACCAAGTGACTTCCATTCACACCCTTACTGTTGTATGACTGAATATTTTGATTAAAAAACCAAACGTCGTATCAGAAATCGTCATCCAATACAGGGCATTACCAATGTGATCAAATCAATCACTAACATAGTCGTCGACCGTCTGACTTACAAAAAGTGCGATTGGGTTTACTTCCCCCTAGCAACAAGTGCTACTTAAAATGTTCCAACCATTCAGTTCAACGTGGTCAAACAACGAATGTTGGCCACATTTAACCGTTTGTTTCCTCATTACTGTTTGTCTGCACACGTTTCCATATGACCTTCAGTTGCGTAGCCGGTGGTCACGTCACTAGATTTACCAACCAACCAATCATTCATACCAACCTCTACATGGTAATGCGGTGGAACTCCAAACCACCTGCAGTAACTTAAATGATCCACCATTTAAGTGACCGAATCATTGTTGTCCAGAGTGTTATAGTATTTGCTATAGACAATTCACATTGTGCCTAATCTGTTTTGATGCCTTAAACTAAACCTGCGGTTTTGTACGGAAAGCCTGTGCACACAGATTGCTGTTTTGAAATCGTATTTCGATAGGCTGTTCATCAGCTACAAGGTAACGCTCCACCCGTGAGATGTGAAAATCTGTACCGCGGTAGATTAGCTTGTAAACGATAAATATAGCGGCTCTATAACCACAGTCCACCACCTGGACCAACAGCGTGCTGTAGATATTTCATTGTTATTCTGTCCTAAACAAAAAGCAACGTATCCTACAGGCTTTCTGTAGTGTGGTCAATGTAGTCTGTCATAAAGAGATAACATAACTAAACACAATGAACAAACAAGAGACGAATTATCCCCACGGGCTACCATAACTTTGAGTTAAATGTGTACCGTCGGTTGTGAAATGCTTAGTATTACAGACTGGAAAGTGAACCTCCGGACCGTATCGAGCTTTCTAGTCAGAGATACACCTGTAGGTCGCCTCCTCATGGTAAGTCACGCCTACTTCCGAAGTGAGAATGTGAAATTGGTTCACTCATTTATCCGAATAGTTCAATGGAGTTAGTTTGAATGCACAGTAATACGGCTTCTCAGTCCATAGTCGTACATCAAGAAGCTCATTACTGATCTGGACAAACGCACAATCTTATCTCCTTTTTCAGTTGATAACTAGTGAACTTAACTCAGAAAGGTAGAGCTTTGTGAATAGGATTGAGACGTGTCACTTCCTCAGTGTTCGCACAAATCTGCTGGCAAAACCGGATACAATCATCCGAAAGCTCACGAAACACTGGGTAATAGCAAACTACTAACAAACTAGATGTGACTTCATAATAATTCTAAACAAGGAATGGACAGCACAGAACCTTCTGATTACCCATCTTGCATATACATACATAGATACATGTATAACAAAACTTCGCGTATTTGGTAAACTGACTGGGACGTAAACCTCTCAAAACTAAACAGATTCATCAACCGGGTCAGTACACAGACATATCAAGTTAGACATCTCTAAGCTATTCTGAGTCATAAGTGGTCGTACTTAAAGGTCGACAAAACTGTGGAGACAAAAGTGGGCAAGTGAAGCAGCTGTTTTTCGTACTTCTCATCAGGCATTTACAATTACGTAGGATGAGTGCCAGTGATATCGGAATTACAGGGGGAAAAATTGAAAGAACTATTAATGTTTTGCACCTGTAATATTCTATTTTAGTGTGGTAGACAGTTATACAGGCGGAAAGATGGGGTAGCATTAGGTTCACCTCTAGGTTCGTTACTCTCACTTATACTTATGATCAAACTAGAGATAACTGAACTCAGTCACACCGTAACTAAGTGCAAACTTTACAAGCGTTATTTAGATGATATTTTTTGTCTTGTACCAAACGATGATTATCTCTAGGTCATACTAGACGAGTTCAGCAGAGCACACCAGAATATAACGTTCACCTTCGAGTTAGAACATCATAATAAGATCTCATTTCCAGATGCAACGTTGCTTCGTCGATCAGAGGGAACATTTCAATGACCCAGTCATAGAAAAAAGATGTGGACGGATCAGTACACACATTTTCACAGTTTTGTCCAGTTCAAGTAAAAAGAAATTTGATACGCTGTCTGTTTAACAGAGGAGGAAGTAAGATATACTCGAGAAACTCCCACTGGAAGTGGATACCCTCAGAAGTTCATAGATAAAAATCTGCATTGTATTGCAAAACTTGAACTCTTTCAGACAGAGAAGAGAAAGCCGGTTTTCATCTGTCTCTCATTTAGAGTTTGGGTTAACACTGAAGTAATTAGACTTTCAAACGCGGTCGAGAGTGTCTACCCTGTAACGAGACTTATCGTTTCGTTCGACACCTTCCCGGTACTTGTGCCACTCCTTAAGGATAATTTGTCCAAGTTCTCTGTATCTTTCTGTATCTACTCTCTCACCTGTTGCTGTCAAGCAGTTTGCGTTGGGAGGACCACAAGGAGGCTATCGCAGAAGATTCGTGAACACCTACCGGATGACGCATCCCGAGTCATCTGCAAGGCTCGTCAATCCTGCTCCAGAGCTTTCAGAGTGCGATTGCTACTGCTATCAGACTTCGCAAACCCTGCCTGTGAGCCCAAAAACAATTCGTATAAACCCTTCACCTAAACTGGCCAATCATTCCACATCCACTTGAAACCCGAGCAAGCGTGAAACACTTGACACTGATAAATGCATGTCTGATGACAGGCCGTGTAACAATCGATCACATTCAACAACACTCCCACCCTCCTCCAGTAGACTGTGATTCGTGCCACTCCTGTGATATTTTGATGACCTATCTGACAGGTTATAATTTTTATATATAACCCACACACCCTATGTAACTGTAAAAGCCTGATGAGAATTACCGAAAACAGCCGTATGCAAAATTGACTTCTAGTGGATTCCACGAGAATCGGGAGAGAAGTCAATAGGTGTTTGAAGTTGAACACATTATATCAGTGAAAGAACTGAGTGACCATGACAGAGTTCAGGGATCAACCAATAATGATTTCAGATCAAAGGGTCACAACAACCGGAAATGACTAATCAGACTCCAGGTCGAATATTTATGAGCTGTAGAAAATAACTAATCAGTCCAACAAGACTTCGGGTCAATTGTTTAAAGTTTAAGAAATAGTCGGCCAGAATTCTTTAAGCAAACTTACTTTTATGTAAAAGTTCAACCGTGCATCGTGTAGGGTTAGTGCCATAGCGGCCAGCATGGTTGCCCTGTGAGAGCCTGGCAGGCATTCTAATTCAGGTAGTGAGAGTGGATACAAAACAGTGACAAGCGAAAGGCAAGTCTAGCGTTTCTTTTAGATAAGGGCCGACGAAAACGTTTCTGGGAATACGACGGCTGTAATAAACTGTAAACGTCTTTCAAACCACGTTAATTCAAACTCCACATTACTCATCCGTAGGCGCGAAGTTATTACAGGAACGGTCGTTAATCAAACTCAGTCAACTTTCACGGCTAAACCTACACTGTCAGATGCCTGGGTAGGGACGATTTCACCTCGTTTTGCAGTGGAACGTTTATGATCTAAATGCCAAACCAGCGAAACTTTCGAGTACTCAACCCGTTAATCTTGGTTGTCAGCTATACCAATATTTCTAACAAATAAATCTACATTGTTGATTTGAGGTCAATCTAGTTCAATCCCCAATGACGCAGCATGCTCAAGTATTGATCTGAGAATGGAGGATTAAAGTGCTGAAAACCTCAAATCATCAATCTTCAAATATCATTCCTGAATGATGACATCTGATATATACCCGTAGCACGCGGTTGGTCGGCGTCTTGTTCAGCTAGCGTTAGAAATTTAAAAAAAAACACTCTTGTTCTTTGTATGTAAAGTACAGTATATTCATCTCAGTGGGGTTTGTGTGAGCCAGAGTGAGGACATTTACCTGCACGTTTGAGCTTATGACAAGAGTGTCAAACAGATATCATTCAAATTAAAGTTGGAAATTGTGAGAATGCTCTTTAGAGATTATGTTTTTAAAGGGTTTACGAAAGGCTGAACCAGAGAACCCAGTTCTAATGTAAACCGGAATACAAATAAAAGAATAAGTTGCATTTTCCTTCGTTTTTAAAGGTTTTCAGAAAGGTAGAAACAGAGCTATAGCCACCATCCTTACGGTGTATATTTTAGCCTGCTGCTGACTTTAGTTAGCACACTGGTTCAAATTTTGTTCTTCTGGTCAAGGGTGTCTGTGAGCGGAAAGCCACCAACTTGCTTTTTTGAAGGTTTGGATGGTCACAAAGTATTCCTTCTTGAGTATCTACTTGTCACTTCCTGACGTCAAATGTTTGGTCGTGTGATGTTGGTTGGTTTGCTGCCTGTTTTCCATCTTTCATTCGTAAACGTCTGTCAATATTTTTACTGTTTACATTGATTTCATCATCATCATGGACGCCAGTATATCAGTGGTTCTCAGTTACGTCTAACTATCACACAACCACAAAAAAGTAAACCCTGTATAAAGAGACAGAAGAAAAAAGAACGGAAAGGAAAGGGAACAACTATTAAAACTAACCATGTAGACATCCAAACGTTTAGCATTCAGTTACCTGCACCTTGCGAACAAAAAACCGAGCTGTAATTGAAAGTAAGGCGTCATCAGAAAGACAGCTTCTTTACGCCCTCCAGTGCCCCGCGTCATTAAGTGTACTCACTTCACGGACGACCCAGCCGAACAACGACAACACTCATGTCACTGAGTTCGATTAGTCGCCATCCCACCAAAAGTCTCCACTAAACGTCTCTGTGAGTCACGAGGTCCTAAGCTGGAGAGATTGGCCCGACCGACAGTATCCAGCTCCCTGATGAAATATTCCATTTCACTGCGCCAGGTCATCATTAGTCCATCTCACACCTTAAGCCAGTCAGCCATATCGACGGAAAAGAGTGCTCAGTATGGCAGACGAGTAGCCGGCATCCTTAGTACATGACCTAACCATTTAAGCTTGTAAAGCTGTAAGATTTGAACGAAAGGATTTGTTTGATATTCACTACCAAATACCCTCTTCTTAGCCACTTGCTTGCATACCCATTGATGCCACTCGATACGTGCGACTGAATGCAAACATCAGTGCTCAAATACCTGAAGACGATTCACGTCTTCTACCATGAGCAGTCGTTTTGCTGCCGTAAAGTAATGCAGCCCTCACCGTCGCCTTATATACACGACCCTTAAGACTCAGAGAGATACCTCTGTGTCGTCAGAAGTGACCCAGATGCTACCTTAACCCTGGAGATGCGTGCTTCTATTTCATTTCCTACACCTCCGCCGACACCGCTGATGCAGCTTCCCAAGTAAACAAACCGCTCAACAACCTCTATGACTTTACTGTACGACATTAAGTCTACGTAATCACAACGAACTTGCAAAGCGCTTTGCTTTCTGAAGTTGCAAAGTGCATTCCGAAGTATCTAGCAGAGTGCGAAGTAGCGTCTAACATTGTTTGTGACGGTTGAATGTTATCAAGCAACAACACTTTGTCGTCAGCACAATCAAGATCAGCTAGTTTTCTACCAGATAGAAGGTGCACGCCAGCATCTTGTGAGTATCACAGACAATCCATCATGATTTCATCTATTACGAAATTGAACCAAAATGGTGAAAGGGAACAGCCTTGACGTACGCTTCTCTTGATGCTGAAGCTGTCAAACAGTTCAGCGTAAGATAGTTTAGCCGTTTACAATGATTTCGCAATCGTCAGAACAATCTGTAAGCGATGGTAATCAAATAACCTAGTTTCTTTATAGAACATATTTTCTTTTATACGCAGACAACAATCAGTCTGATGTATTGATGATAAACACCAGCCTATTTATCATGACGTTCATTACAGATTAAAAATGTCTCTTCCAACTATATTGCGCACATGTATCAACCGACCTTAATAACAGTAAAATGCCTCTCTGCCGAAGAAACGTAAATGAAAAAAAAGGATAGTAGCTGTCACTTGGGATTATTTCTTTTTGTATGAAGTCTGTATGAATCCAACACAGTAAACAGAAATTATTACCTGTGGAACAAAGTCTTTGCCTGTTAATGACATATACGTCAAAGCTATCAATGTTATCAACAAACAGACAAATACATTCATCCGTTTGTAGATAATTATGTTAAAAGCGGGTTGTTTCACGAACAATGCAGTGTGCAACCATTTAAAGGCGCGTATGATTGTTTCCGTTTAGACGTCGATATGTTCCTGGACTTGTTTTAGCGACTGGAAATAGTTAATTTTGTTAGTGCTAGTATTTAAGAGATCAGACTCCATATTCAGTAGTCAGTGTTTTGGTCAAAAGAACCTCTTTTCAATTACTTTGTCGGTGTTCAACTGCAATTCACAAGCTAATTAAACTGGAAGATGAACAGCTTGGGAACAGAGATTTAACTTGGTCGTCTACTAACCGATATTGTCGTGAGGGTGCATGAACAAACTGCGCTTCAGTTAGCATCAACTAACTTGGTTATCACCGCCGATACATATGTGGTATGTCCAGCATTTCTGGCTCCTATACCAAACTGTATTAGAATTTTCAAATAAGTTTAACAAACAGGTAAATCTCACAATTTAGAGACAGATCTAAAGCAAATGCCATGGGCAAAAATTCGTCCTCACCGGTAACTAAACCACACTATTCAACCCAGTATACAGTAGGATAGATCACTACTATATTTTCATAGGTTCACACCTTTAATAAGGTCGAACAATCCTTTGCGTTACTTGATTAACAGAACATCCAAAATTTGTATCACTGAGGGGTTAGACAATGTGTTTAAATGGGCAGAAAATATTTACGGCGGTAAAGGCCACCCAAAACGCTCCGTATCTAAGAGTATGTTAGGGAGGCCACGCGAACATAGTGTAGTAAGCAAATTTGATTAGGCATTCAGAAGAACACATGTGACAGCCTCATCTGTTTATTTATGAATCACCACATCAGCTCATCGATTTTCTGCCAGAAATTAACTATCATTTCAAACCTTGTCCATGTGTATCTGACGTTTCGTGTGTTTATTCTCCCTTCTCTCAGCAGACAACCATGGTACCATTTCATTCGGGATCACTAGAATAAATTTCGTTGTAAAAGATCACCTGTGGCTGTTTCGTGGTTTATTCGGTTGCAAAACACCATGCTACGAATCATCTTCCGGCGCATCATGAGGATAGCAGACTAATTCCGGGTGTAACCGAGCTTTTGGTTTGCCGAAAGAAAAATTAGTTCTCTCACAGGACGTTGAATAAAGACCCGCATAGAAGGTACTTCTACAAGTCGAACATACACGACCTCGCACTTCTTATTTAGCTCTACTATTGACTACTTTCTATAGCTATCATATTCGGTTGCAACCGCCAAGGAGATAAATGTATTGGTCTGGATTGTGTCAACGATGTGACTCTAATCAGTATTGCCCTTTGGGCAATATAACAGGACCTCTGCAGCTTAATTGACAGGTCACCGCATGGGTATGCACTTTGCTTTACCGAACTGTATGGTTTTACGCTAACATTGGCGATAGTCTGAGCTCACACCCTCCGGTAACCGTGGAACAATGCATGTATTCGATACATTTGCCTCAGTAGTGGACCCAGGTCTGACAACAATGCCAAAACTCGGGAGAATTAATTTAACTATCATCGACTGTAGTGTCAGCGTAAGACCTCCTAGTTGAACGGCAGAAAGGACATTGCCTCGCTGCGCCCATTCCTTTCACAGAACGCGTCTTGATTTACAAGTGAGATCTAGGGACTTTTTGCCTCTGATGGTCAGTATTACGATGGCGTTGCATGTGTGTGATGGAACTGCAGTGTAGACTACCTCACTGTTTGTGTTTTATGAGTGAACCCACGTAGGTTGCCATTATGCATTCCTATCTCGTTAGACAGGAGTTGGTGATTCCGATGCAGAGCAAATCATAACCCATCGTTTACCGGGAAGTGTGAGAATTGCTAGATTTGTGTTAAACAAGATGATGCAACCATGCGGCGCGTGTATGACGTGGTGTCAAAAGACAAAACATCCAACATCAAGACTGTATGTCGTAGTCATTAGTGTATTCCAGATCCAGGTCCTAAGAAAGATGCAAACTTGTAGTAAGGTACAATAACAGAAAAGAAGGCAAAATAAGCGCGCCTTGTTACCAAATATTGCAATCGTCTAACTGTGTCTTCGTATTTTGTTCCTGGTTGCTGACATTTCCATTGCTCTGCTTTTTTGTTTTGTCTGGTTCATCCACAATTCAAACAGCTTGGAAATAAACACACGTGCAACATACGTGTTTTAGGGATATCTTTCCAGTGGGATAATACAGGGCGAATTTCGCGTTTTGACGCAACCCATGTTCGTCTAAAATGTAACATCATTTATCCGAACCACTAGAGATTAACAGCTAATCGTTGAATTTTCACCCACAGATAGCCAGAGGGAGCATACCATCGTTGTGATTCCTAAGTACAATAGAGAAGATTGACGGAAAATGTACGCATCACCCATCTTATCCAGTTGTGCACATTATAAGTCATATGACGTCTAAGATTACACAAACTTCTGTAAATAAAATAATCAGCTTAGGTTTTCATTCGAGTACCTCTAGAAACGCACGGATAAGCCACAAAGAAAAATATTAGAATGATCTGATTTCGGTCACATTTCCGAAAAGGTCATGGGGTCGAGGTACTTGGGAGTAAGTAATGAATTGTGTGCAAAAGTATGACAAACACAAATTTGTCCATTTTGTACGTTACGTACTGAGGCCTCGATTTTGCAAAAATCTTGATGGTTGGTTTTGTTAGTTGTGTGCAACTGGGAGACCATTTAGTACATTGAACTCTCCTTTTCTAGAACGGATAGCCGGACCACCAGCGGCATGGTGAGTTTTCAAGAACATGACTTGCTAAGCAGTAAAAACATAATGTTGTTGACAACTGTTGAATAGTCGGGAATTGGGTTAATTTCAGTTTAAACATCACTCACAAATGGTGGCAGCTGTCGCATTCCCATAGACTTTCCAGTCTGCCCCTTTGGAAAAGATGCACTAAACTCGAGTGTTGCTCTCATTGGAGCGCAGTGGTCAACACGGTTGTCTCATGAAAGCGTGACCGAAGTTCTAGTCTCGGCCGTGGCAAGCATAACGTTCTTGGTCAAACTGGATACATATAACATCAACCAAGTTGTATCCGCACTCGAGTAATACGATTGTGCACTTATTACGTAACCATGTGACTGCGTCTCCAAGAAATGATATGGACCAGTTATGTTGAAGTTTAAGGAAAAATGTATGAGTATCTGTGTTCAGCCAACATACACTCAAATGTGTGCAAAGTTGTTGTAGGTGCTAGTCATAACCTGGTTGATCTAAACATGGATGGAATCATGCTATGGCACCCAGTTAACCTTTTTAAACCAACGTCTGATAATTTAATTAACCAAACTGATGATTTTAATATATAATTGGTATATTGCGAATTGGTTAAAAGGCAAACTGTTGTCTTAATGAACATTGTTCTGTGAGCTAAATGTCAATGTTAAAATGGAATTTGTGCGTACACAATGAAAGAACGACTCAATAAGTGCCAACCTGCATAGCCGGTCACTCATTCAATCGGCTATGTTTTAAGGGTCTGGGTTAGAATATTTCACATTATTTGTGCAGAAAGCGGAGTCCACTCTACGAATTAAAGACAGTGTTCGTTTAAAAAAGGGAAAGATAATCTAAACCAGCAATTACTGCCTACCATACAAATATCTATCAGAGCCCCGACCACATTAGCAACTATTTATTGGCTTTGAGCAATCTAAAAATATCTAGCTGAAAGTAGAGCAAGACAATTTTGGTGTTAATTCCAAAACCGAATATTTATTACCCAGATTAAGGAAGCGGATGAAAGACCGTTTTTTCGCAAAACCGTTGCTTCAGTTAATTCTAGTCCATAAGCGAATAAACTGATCAACTCCACTTGATGCTGCCTTCAACTCCACGAGTTAGAACACACACAGGTCGAAAATTTACGCCCTGTATATCATGGAGTCCATCACAGCAAACCAATTTTACAATCACGCAATCATTGTGAAGGCAGTCACATTCAGGATTGCCAAACAAGCTTCATTCAAAGTACTGACAGTCAGTCAATGATCGAACGGACACCAAATCATTCGCACTTTGATACATCAAGTCCGTGATGTTGTAATGATTTTGAAATAGAACAGCTGATATTTAGGTCGTTTGCGTAACCCCATAGAATCAGTAGATTGATACAAAAAAAACTGAAGATAGGATAAATGACTTCTTTTGATGTCTGTCTATGGCCTCGCAGCTTACCAATGTGTTTAAATGTCAAAATATATTTTGACTGGAATAAATTGTATGAAATCAGTTGAAGCTCCAGGAACATGGCCTGCCCTCTCTAGATCTTTAATGGTATTGATGAAGGAAAAATCAAATGAGAACATCCAGCATGATAGCCATTGACATTTTTATCCTTAAGATAAAAGCTTAGTTATAAAGCAGTACAAATTCAAACTTTTCTGACACAACACTTGAGACGGTACAACATCGTGCTGAGAATGGTTTCGTATCGGCCGTGCGACGGATTTTAGTTTTCATGCAAATAACTCCAAGTACATCAATCTTACATATTCAAGTAGTTAGGGGTTTTGCCAACAGTACCACATTCCTTACTCCACTGGTGTGCGATTTCGAGAAATTAATTTCAGATCGTCGTTCACAAACACCAAATCTACCATCAGTGTGACTCAGCTGGCATTGTGTTGATGTCAGAGAGGTTCTAGCTTGACTGTTTTTCCGTAATTTTGCATCGTATACTTCCGATCGTGCCGCCATCGAGCGTTAGTGTGCATATAGACAAACCGGCGCCAATCCATTTATGGATAACAGGAGAAAAATGTTCGTGTTATTTTATGAAATTCCGAGGTTCGTTCTATCTAAAAATATATTTTACAATCAACTCTTCTCATATAAACGTGGCAAACACCCCCATAACTGCCGTTCTCGTAAATAATCGTTCTTGTGATCAACGACTTACGTGATCCGCAACAGTAACCTTTTACAATAACCTCGAAGTTGTCCTTCAGTCTGAGTGATGTGTGTCTATGTACTTGTAAGGTGTCCAAGAATGTACGTGCACTTAGAAACAGGAGGCTCCGAGAAGAATTAGAAGATCATACGCTTAACACTGCAGATAATGAACCAAACCTCATTCGTTTTGTTGCTCGACGCTGTCTACATCTACTAAAGTTTCACGTAAATATTTGGCAAAAACACGCTATTCGGTCAAGATCGACCTCTCGTTAGACTCAACTTACCCTCTAATCGTTTTGTTTCTGGCATGTCAGAGGTGATATTTCGGAATTCCTTGCAGTCATGCTGCATTCACACAGTACACCCGGATGCAGATGCTCGAGTTTATTTGGACGAACAATACATGTTCTGAAGGTGAGATCGACTAAGTGTAATTAGGAAACTTTCCGTCACTGTCGTCTGAAGTGACCCACATTTCTCAACAGAGATCAGGCGTGTTCCTACTTATTTATTTTTCATCCTGATCGGTTTATCGAAAGTGCGTTTCTCTAAAGGAAACAGAAATCCGCTGGTCTTGATTGTAGGGATGGGTACCGAATTTCGTAGTAGAACTGTTCGGTTTTGTTATATTGCTTTCGGCTTCCTTAGTGCCTGCCTATAATATTCGCTTGGTACAACTTAAGTACTACTATAACTTCCCTTCAGTCACAACGATGGAACCTCCAGTGACACCTGTGCCTCCGAGTTAGAGCTCAGACCTTGCTGTTTCAATAACGCCAGTTCAGCACAGTGTGCTACAAGGTGTTTTAGACATAAAAACTTCCACGTTACGACTCCAGTAAATCAAAACTGACTTGCGTCATCAAGAACTGTTTAAATGATAATAGCTCCAACATCGTAGTTGTTATGCTTAACAAAGCATCCACGGCAGTATCCATGTGCCACAAATTCTATATTGATAAAGACGCTGTTGTCAATTATCCCAGTTTTGCTAGGGTTAATGAAACACTTCTTGCCGAACTGGCACGTACTTCGCTCGTTCGAATATAACACAGTGTGTGTAAATGTGTTCAGATATAAAAAAACATTTACGAAGTCCAGAGTTATCAGCGCTGTGCAGTAGGTTCTAGAATACACCTTGTTTGCTGAGAACATTTTCAGACTGGTTTTGTTTGAAGAAACGCTATCTTCTAGGTGAAATTTTGTGCACCATAGTTATTGACAGGAGTCTTTAGATATATATGTCCAGAATGTACATCATTCGCTCTAATAACTGCTTCTTTAAATGACGTTCGAAACGTGACTCTAACAAAAGTAACTTTGAATTTGTTTCATGCGGCGATTAACAAATAGTCATCAAGGTTGAACGTACGCGGTAGGCTGAAGATTTGTAAAACCAATGGCCTCGTAACACGTAGAAATGGATTTATGAGTGTTGAATAAACGATCGCTGAAGGTCTGGACATAGCACCACTGGTTATATGATGGGTGCCGTGTAGCGACTATAATAAATGATATTTTTGATGGTCATATTCACATGTACATTTTTAATGATCTTGGTTTCTTTACCTACTTTTGTTTTAGTCGAGCTATTCCTATTGTAATACCCGTCCCGGGGCTACAATCACAACTCGCTCCGTACGGAGCGACGCGCGTGTGAATAACAGAAGCGGTTAGAGTTTGGCTAAACAAATAACCCGGTTTATACGTACAACGAATACTTCCTCAATTTTAATGCGAACCGTTTGTGTTGTGTACTTCATGTATTATATAAATAGACACTATAATGGTGAGCAGGCGATTACATACACATTCACCAACCAACAAACTATTGGTCAAAAAAAATCCATCCCTAAATTACCCCTAAACCCCCCTAAATTCCCCCTAACTCAATCCTAATTGG